>MU228229.1:1576525-1599563 GCA_018584345.1 Thuja plicata
TCAGCTGCTGGAAATAGAAAACTTGATCATTGAAAACCATTTTCTGAATATTAAATCTAATAAGCAGTATTTTTTTAATCACATGGATTTCATATTCATTCTAATTGTGCAAAGTTGCAAACTTATACAACTGAGGGTGAGTTTTTATTATTTAAAGGAAAATAAGGAAAATTTAAAAAGGGACATTACAGATTCAGTCTAAAAGTAAAAAATATTAAAAAAGTGTTTTTTTTTCACTTTTTATACTTGCTGCCGCGGCAGAGTCCTGGGCTCGGGACTCGCCGAGTCCAGCGAGTCCAAGGACTCTCCTGGACTCGGCAGAGTCCGAGTCCAGAGTCACCTGCGCGCGGCAGGCCTGACTCGGCTCGGGACTCGCCGAGTCCAGCCCGGACTCTGCGAGTCCTGTAACACTGGTTGACACTAGTGACACAGAGAGATGCAGAAGATACCGAGTTGATCAGTCAGTCGGATGAGAATGTGGTTCATCAAAACACTGATAATATCAAAAGTACTGAGGATGATCGGTGTCAACTACTGTCAGTCGTAGGCAGAAGATATGAGAAAAGTTCCGGACTGATGAATTTGTCGAATGGGACAATGGACAGAGTCAAGACAACAAGGAATGAAGGGCAAGAGGAGATATGGGTTAAGAACAAGTATGTAATACCTGTTCTGATTCCCTTTAAGATGTTCATGATTTCCTTTATGGGAACATCTTCTTTACTTGGGGTGTCTGATGCAAAAGCATCCTAGGATCCTTGGGAATCCTGCATCAAAGAAAAATATCTTTGCTTTTGTTCTTTAGCTTGTTTGGTGACTGCTCGGTGAAGTGCTCAGTTACCCTGTTGCTCGGGTATGCTTTTACCGAGTTGGTTTCTGTTGCTCGGGTATGCTTTTACTGGGTTGGTTTATCCTGATTTGGCCGACTTCTACATTTAATTTTTGTGGCGTAATTAATGCGGGGTCTCTCATTGGGGATTGTGTGGGCCTAAATCTGGGTCAGGGGTTTCTCCAATGTTTGTTATTGTAGGCCGACCCGTTGGTTGCCTTTTGTATTTAAGTTGTATTTTGTTCTTATCTTAGGGCATCAAATTGAGGGAGCAGATCAAAGTGCCGGATCTGAGAATCTGGATCGTGAGTTGTATGTCTCAAAGAAGATTTGTAGTTGATCTTGAGTAGTATCTTTGTATTTGGTTGTAACCGGGAAGGCCTTACAGCCCGACATGTTGGATGTAATTGATTATCTATGATAATAGAGAACTAAATGTTGATTATATTTCTGTGTATTTGGTTGTTTCCGCTATTATGGTTATTGGCTGCAAGTTTGGACAATCCTTCGTTGGATCCTCCATCCTTGACTGCATCATTGTATATTTCCAACAGCGAAGGAGTTGATAGCTGAGAGGGGTGTCGCCCTCAAAGCTCTTAAACCTTCTCCAGGAAAGCCTCTAGGATTTCAGACAATCTCCAGTATTCAAGATTCATATATCGCCTTCATGCCCAACAACTTCCCAAACACCGATTTTAAACACTCCCAACACAAGTTGACTCCTCATGCCATGATATTGTGGGATAAAAAAAAAGTCTTCTCCCTCAAAAACCGACAAAGAACCTTCCTTTTAATAAGGATTTGATTTTAATAAAGTGACATTATAGGACATAAGCATATTTTATTTTAAACAGTCACTTTATAGTTATAGCTTCAAATATTAAAAAGACATAGCAAATGGTCTCGGAAAGTTGTGCGTAATAGCTTGTTGGAAAGAGATTGATGAGACCTGTACGTCCAACCACTGGAAATATGAAGGCACTGCACCCTCGTGTTGGCTTACTAAAAATAGTAAGCCTCTCCCACATTACCCACACACAACTCTATTCGGCATGATACTGATTTTGTCTAGGCCAAATAGTCTCAGGATCCCTCTGAAGTCCAAGTTAGCCCTTGGGACCATGACAGACGGGTTAACGACTAATAACCACATGACTAGCTTAAAAAGGGGGACATTACAGTCCGCCTGTCCTGAAATTGCTTGTCCTCAAGCAATCTGACCTCTGGATACGGCAAGTTTTCCTCCCTCTCCCAGGTAGCATCCTCACTAGGTAGATTACTTCACTACACCAGGTGTTCTTTGATAGTCCTCCCTCGAAGCTTATGTTTTTGGGTGTCCAGAATAATCTCAGGGACTAACACAAACTTCTTCTCATTGTCTAGGGGTGGCAAATCTAATGAAGGCACCACATTGTGTCCCAAGGCCTTTTTGAGGCGAGACACATGGAAAACATTATGTGTCTGCCGATAATTCCAGCTCATAGGCCACCTCCCCAACCCTCTTGATAACTCTGAAAGGCCTGTAGTAACATGGCTTTAACTTTTCTGCACCGCTCCTCTTGAGAGAAGATTGTCTGTAGGACTGCAGCACGAGGTAAACCATATCACCCACATTGAACGATCACTCTACTCAATGTTGAGCTTCATACTGTTTTTGTTGGTTATGTGCCTTCTGCATATTTTCCCTCAAGGATCTCATGATATCCTGATTCTCCTGCAACAAATCTTTAGCCCCAGGGACCTTGCTATTGCTGATCCACAAATCCAGAAAACTAGTAGCATCATATCCGTAGAGGGCCATGAATGGTGTCATCCGTATAGACATCTGGTAAGTAGTGTTGTAGCAGTACTCACCAAGGTGCAACCATTTTACCCATGCCTTCTATTGCCCTACTATGTAATTGCAGAGATATCTCTCAGCCCTTTTATTAACTATCTCAGCCTGACCGTCAGTTTGAGGGTGGTAACTAGTGCTCGGAGTGAGCTCTGTCCCACATAAACTGAAAAGCTCCTGCCAAAAGAGACTCATAATCTTGCTGTCCCGATCACTGACGATAGTCCGTGGCAATCCATGCAATCTAATTATTTTTTAGAAGAATAACTCTGCTACCTGTATTGCAGTATGTGTAGATGCAATGACAAAGAAATGCGCGAACTTAGTTAAGCGGTCCACCACCACAAAGATGTAATCCCGACCTTGGACCTTAGGAAGGCCGGTGATGAAATCCATCGACAAACTGTCCCATTTCTTCTCTGGAATCGGTAAGGGCTGCAATAACCCTCCTAGAAAGGTGTGCTCATGTTTATTCTGCTGACACACCTGACACTCTCGTACATAATGTAGTACATCTATTTTGAGCCCCTTCCATGTGAAGCGCTCTCTCACCTGTCTGTAGGTTTTGAAGTATCCCTGATGACCTGCCATGGGTGAGTCATGAAAGGCTCTAAGAATCTTTTGCTTGACCACAGATCCAGACACCAACCAAATCGTGTCCTTGTAGATGATCAAATCGTTTGCCACTGTATACCTCTCATCCTCCATTGTGCCCCCAATGATACCTGCAACCCAATCATCCTTAGCGTACTCAGTTGAAATCAGCTCTCGCCAATCATCTGTTAACGTTCCAACAACGCATAAATGTGGTCTCCGAGATAATGCATCAACAACTATATTGTTCTTCCTCTTAACAAAAACTATGTCAAAGTCGTATGCCTGTAATTTGCTGACCCATTTTTGCTGCCTATCATTCAACTCTCGCTGTCCAAGGAAATGCTTCAGGCTGTTATGATCTGTTTTGACTTTGAACTAGCTGCCCACTAGGTACTGTTTGAACTTAGCCAATGCGTGCATGATAGCTAACATTTCCTTGTCATATATGTTGTAACTCCACTCAACAACCCTCAATTTACTGCTCTCATATCCAATCAGGTGCTTATCCTGCATCAATATTGCCCCAACTCCTCCTGACACATCACAATGTAACTTGAAGGGTCTCGAAAAATCTGGAGTGGTTAACACCAGGCAGGAACTCATCAACTGTTTGAACCTGTCGAAACACTGTTGTGATCTAACAGTCCACTCAGAAACATCCTTCCGAGTCAAGTCTGTAAGGGGAGCTGACGATTGTGAGTATCCCTTCACGAAACGGCGGTAGAAACCACATAGGCCCATGAAACCCCTGAGGTGTGAAAGGTTTCTGGGTGGCGGCCAATCCATAATAGCATGGATCTTATCTGGGTCTACACGAACGCCCTCAACACTAATGATATGCCCCAAATAAAGCAACTCTGTCATCCCAAACTCGCACTTTGACATTTTTGCATGCAAGGACTCTCTCTCCAATATACCCAACACGATGACAAGGTGCTGTAAGTGCTCCTCCCAAGTCTTGCTGTAGATGAGAATATCATCAAAGAAGATCAACACGAACCTCCTCAACTGATCCCTGAAAATCCTGTTCATACAAGGCTGGAAAGTTGTTAGTGTGTTAGTCAAACCGAAAGGCATGACTAAGAACTCGAAGTGCCCAAAGTGACATCTGAAGGCAGTCTTCTCGATATCATCGTCCCTAACTCGAATATGATGGTAGCCAGATCTCAAATCAATTTTCGAGAAATAGCAAGCCCCATGAAGTTCATCAATTAACTCATCAATTCTGGGAATCAAATATCTGTTTTAATAGTTTTCTTATTAAGCTCCCTGTAGTCTATGCACATCCGAAATGTTTCATCCTTCTTTTTGACCAAAACAACTGCTGAAGCAAATGGGCTCTTACTAGGCCTGATATATCCCATCTCCAGAAGCTCCTTAATAGCCTTCTCAATTTCGTCATTATACCTTTTTGGGTGCCTATAAGGGGTGATGATGACTGGCTTTGCCCCCTCCTCAACCTCTATGACGTGCTCCATTGACCTATCTGGTGGCCTACCGGGTGGAAAGTCCTCAAGCACTTTGGAGTGTTTGTCCAAGATTTCCTGTATTTGTGGGGAATAATCGTGCTATCCTCTGATGATATCACAATGCCGGTTGCCCACTGAACCTGGTCATGCTGTAATAATCTCTTCATACGCCTAAGTAACACCACCTGTAGCCCCGCATCAGTGAGCCCTCTAATGACCACCTTCCTACCTTGATGTTTAAATTTTAGATCTACCCTATCCAGGTTGAAGGTAAATTCATGAAGCGTCTTCATCCATGTCATGCCCAATATGCAATTGTAGTCCTGTAGGTCTACTACATAGAATCTCCCTACCATCTCATAATCACCCATCCGTAAATGCATATCTTTGATTACACGAGTACTCTGCAGCTTATGCCCACTAGCCACAAACACTCTGAACCCCCCATGCCCTTCAGTCTGAAGTACGGTCTTCTGAACCAGCCTCTCTGAAATGAAATTGTGGGTAGCACCTGTGTCCACTAAAGAAATGACTTGCTGCCCGTGTATCACGCTCCTCACCATGAAGGTTATTACCTGATCATCACCTGAAAGGCATGCAATAACCTTCCCAACCTCTGATTCCTCTACTGCGGATTTTACCTCATCGTTGCCCTCTGAATTAGAATGTGATACCTTGTCCTCAGATACTGATTCCTCTGCTGAAAAGTATTCTATTTGGGCTGCCTTTGTCTTTACGGGACACTTATGTTACAAGTCCCAAGGTTCCCTATAGTGGAGACAAAGTTTCCTCCTTAACTCATTAAGTAGATCGCTGTCCAACCTTTTTGTTTCAGTCCTAGGGGGTGACTCCTTCTGCAAACTCTTCTTGTCCTTGTCTTTCTTGTAAGTAGTCCCCTTATAATAATATTTGTCTCTAGATGTGGAAGGTTCCAGATCTCTCGCCTTTTTAAAAGCCTCATGTAAAGTGGCTGGATTCAGTCCCTTAGTCCAACCTCTCAAAGGTTCCGTGAGACCATCCATGAACAACATCAATAATCTTCTAGGTGAAACATTTGTGACCACAACCGATAACCTCTGAAAATCTATGATAAATGCATCCACTGTACCTGTTTGTTTTAGCTGTGCTAATTCTTTTAAGTTAAAGTCTGGATCCTTAGTGTCAAATCTCTCAATTAACATCTCCGTGAAATCTATGTATTAAGTGATCTGATTGTGACCCATTGTAATCAGGCCATGGTGCCACCATTCATGTGCTAACCCATCTAAGTGTAATGCTGCAAATTTTATGGCTTCTTCCTCCGGCATAGGGTTCAGCTGAAAATACATGTCCACCTTCTGGACCCAAACTCTAGCAGTGTTTTTTGCCAGACCCATCAAAATAAGGTAATGTCAACTTGCTAACCTTCTTTTGCAAGTCAAAGTGTTATTCTCTATTTCCAGTTCTAGGCATGTGCTTAAGCCTTACATCCATGTATTCACGGAAGGTGATATTCGCCATAAAATCCTCACCTCCAGCTTCCCAGTCTGTCCTAAACTGCACCTGTAAATCAGTAATCTGCGGTTCTTGTCCTTGCTGAACTGGTATTCTTGGTGGAAAATTAGGGACAATAGATCTAGAACATACAGTCCTTGCCGGTCTAGGTGCTGGAGGAAAGTTATCAGCCACATGTGCACCTCCATATGGGCCATTCAGCCCATTTTGATCACCTGATTACCCCCATTATTTCCTTCATTATTACCATCTGCATTATTGTTCATGTTAACTCCCATTTGTCTTGCCATTAGTTGCATCATCATTTCCATTCGCTGATTTTGTTCCTGTTGCATTCGTTGTCCCTAGGCCAGAGTATCTAGGAGCTGCCTCATCATAGCCTCAGCGGGATCTACATTCCTGTCACCCATGTTGTCTCCCTGATCAAAGAAAATATCTTCCGCAATCTCAGAATGACTATCCTCTATCTCAACCTGTATTGATGATTCAGATTGTTCCTCCTAGTTATTCTGATTTCTGTTATACTTGGCTCTTGTGTTTCGAAAATTATATGGAGGGGTGCCTTGTTGCATTCTTACTGATCATTTTTCAATATTGCACAGTCGCAAGGAAAATTTATGCTCTCTCTCCCACAGGGTGCAAGATTTTGAAGCTCTGATACCACTATAGTAAACTGCCTGGTTATGCATCTATTTTTTTTTGCTTGAATGTCTTTCAGTTATGGTATTTTCTTGTTGGACTGTTTGCTTGCAAGATAATCTCAGGTATTGTGTTGTTTATATCATGTAATATAACCATTCGTTGCAAACAAGGAAAGAGGAAATACGAGCACAACAACTTCTAATGTTCATTCATTAAAAAAAACACAGTATCCAGTCCTCAAACACTTTGCAAAAAACATACTTTATCAGATAGAAACACAGTAACAAATATAAGTACTGCAGACCTGGTATTGATTTGTTGCATTCAAGTCCATTGCTGGAAACAACTGCAACTTCACGTGATATCAACAAGGAAGTCGTATCAGTGTCGGGAAGATGGCGACACAACCTGATGCCTCCGATTCTCCTCTGCGTTCACTAACATATGACAGTCTTATCATGCGCGGCCCACTTGAAGGAGACTCACGACACCTATAGGCGCTACGTCTTGGCTCCCAGCAGGTATAGTAGCTCATATAGCATGTTCAAACGCTTCTTCTCCAAGGCTAAAGCTTGGTCTCCAGGCCCGCTTCAACACCCAGCTTCGCACGGTTACTCCACAACACTTCCAGCCCGCACAATAGTCTCCACAGTAGTTAACGTTACCGGCAAGGTTAATTTCTTCCGCCACCAACTAACGGTTACTCCTTCCGTCCCCAACAGAACTCCCTGACTGTATATTTCCAGCAACGAAGGAGTTGATAGCCGAGAGGGGTGTCGTTCTCAAAGCTCTTAAGCCTTCTCCAAGAAAGCCTCTAGGATTTCGGACAATCTCCAGTATTCAAGATTCATATATCGTCTTCATGCCCAGCAGCTTCCCAAACACCGATTTTAAACACTCCCAACACAAGTCGACTCCTCATGCCACGACAATGTGGGATTAAAAAAAACAAGTCTTCTCAGTCAAAAGCCGACAAAGAACCTCCCTTTTAATAAGGATTTGATTTTAATAAAGTGACATTATAGGACATAAGAGTATTTTATTTTAAATGGTCACTTTATAGTCATAGCTTCAAATATTAAAAAGACATAGTAAACGCTCTTGGAAAATTGTGCGTAATAGCTCGTTGGAAAGAGCTTGATGAGACCTTACTAAAAATAGTAAGGCCCTCCCACATCACCCACACACAACTCTATTTGGCCTGATACTGAGTTTGTCTAGGCCAAATAGTCTCAGGATCCCTCTGAAGTCCAAGTTAGCCCTTGGGACCATGGCAGACAGGCTAATGACTAATAACCACATGACTAGCTCAAAAAGGGGGACATTACGAACTCGTCTAGAATTTTCTGCAATCTAGCACTTTGACCCAGGTGTCTGAAGTTTGTTTTCTGCAGTCGTCAAAAATTCTGATTTTTTCTTAGATGTGGCTAGGGTTTCTGTTTTGGATTTTTTGCAGCCCTACAATTTTTCTGAAGTTTATTTTTCAGATTTTTTAATGATTTTTTTAGAAAATAAAAGGTGTTATTTTTTGCAAATCAGCGCTTCGAGATCTTTTCTGCATGCCTGCAACTTTGCTGTCCTCGAGATTTGTGCCAGCTGTTTCTGTAATCAGATTTTCAATCTGAAGCTTCTATCTCGTTGTTCATGCCTCCACAAGGTTGACCTAGTTTGACCTTGGTATTTGTGATGGCATCCTTGACCAACATTATGTTGGAACATAGTCAGAGGTTTAATGGCCACAACTACAAACACATAGAAGCAGCGCATGATGACAATATTTGAATACCGGTGCCTTGATGCAATCGTTCTGGGTACAGAAACTTGTCCTACAGCAGCTGGAACGGACTAGGACAAATTTGATGAGTGCAACTGGGAAGCCCTGATGCTGATTAGTTTGGCCGTACCATTTCGTGCTGCTTATATTACTTGCTGGGTTTGACATGAGACTGCTGGGCATTGTGTGTGAGGGTTTGGAGATCACATTTATAGTTTGGAGAGTGATCTCTGCTATATAGTTCTGCTACAGGCAGCAGCATCACTTGAATGGGTTTGAATCTGCAATTTGGAAGCTTCATGGAGTCATTCTTGGGTGTTATATATGTGCTGGCAAAGTTTTGTTAATGTTGCTATTGAAGACTTACAAGGTCTGAAATGATATTAATTTCTGATCTGTAAGACTTGAAACAAATTCTATGAAGTCTGAATGAACTTTTTGTGTTATTGGCATTTAATCTTCTATGTTTTACTGCAAACTTTTGTTATGCATTGTTTTCTATATTGAATGAAATCTGAAAATCACTTAGCAAATAATAACAACAAAACATATACAACTGCAAATTGAGAAAAAACAAAAAAAACTCAGTAATTAGCTTGCAAGCAAACTTTTTGACAAAATTACAGTGAGTGCAAAAGGCACCAAAACATCAGATCAAGGGGGCATCTTATAGTGGTATGAGAGCAGTGTATCCTGCCAGCCTAAAGGGTTAACATTGAAGAGATCATTTTTAAAATTGAATTTGAGGAGTTGTAGTTGAAGCTGGGTTGCTTCAGCAAGAAAGACGAGGAGTTATGAAGAGATGCTAGAAGATTTTTAGTACTTGCGTGAGCATGCAGGTTGGTTTAATTCTCTTTTCAAAAAGAAATCTGAAACAAAGGAAAATGACCTTTTTAGTGACAAAATTCTAGAGTCTACGATTCTCTTGGCTTCATTTCAAGATGAAATACATGAGTCCAATATAAGTCTGATTCAAAATGACAATTTGAATAGGGAAGCTAAGGATGAAGTTTAATCTCCATGTATTTCTACCAGCATATGTGATTACAATACTACCCATCAGGTTGGGAGATCTAAAAATGAAGTTGATGCCTTATGTATCACTAAAGATGAGAACCTTGTTGAAAAATCTGAAGATAAGACAGCAAAGGAAATTTGGACCAGCAATGAAGAAAATAGATATAACACAGTTGGTTTCCATCAAAAGGACACAATAAACTCCAGGGAAGAAGAAGTTGTTTTTGATTCGTCATGTGCTTCTAATTAATACTTTGATGTTAAGTTCAAAGAAATTGATTTGACTAGAGAAGATTGGACAAACAGAAAAAAAGGAGGAAGAATTAATTGTTATAGGCGAAGAGTTCAACTTTTTAATTCCACAAAATTCTGATGTTTGGAGCCTTGGGAGAAGGGCTTGTGCCTTGGTCTTCTTATTCGTGACATATTTTTTTTGTTGCAACTCCAATCAGTCTTTGTTGCAACTCTAGTCAGTCTTTAATCGTGGTCTTTGATGTTACAACCAGCTCTCGATTGTCTTGGATTTCCTGTCGAGGTTCTATTGAAATTAAGTTTATACCATCCTTGATATGGTGGGTCCATTTTACTCATTGCCTCGAATTTTGTCTAGGATTAACCCTTTTTACCTTGTGAATAGGGGATTATATATACATATTTTTTGATAGGTGAGATGGGATTTTTTTAGCTTAGGCTGACTGGGTGAAGCCATATACAGGGGACCTCATCCTCGACATGAACACACAACATCAACACAAATATTCCAAGCTCTGAAGCACAATAGCCCAGTATGGGCACAAAGCCTGCAAGAACACTAGCCTAGCAAGGGTTTTGAAGTAATAAAGTTACTTGGGATGAGCTCTAGTACCATCAACACAAAGGTTCAAACCCACGATCACAATGGAGCAGAAAGGGCACAATGCCCGTGATCACAATGGTCCAATGGGGGTTTGAACCTTGGTAGCTACAACAATGATGCCATGATTTAACCATCATGCTATGCCATGAATGACAATTGTACATTGATTTTATTAATATTGTGTACGGTTTATAAATATTTCTATACATAAAAAATATTAGGAAATATGTATATTTTTGTTATTAGGTCGCAAATATGTACATATTTTTTTTATATGTTTTTGTTTGGATGAAGATGAACCTGAATCAATAGCAAGGTTAGCAACTAAGTGTATAATTCAAGAGAAGATAAAAGAAGTCCATGAGATGATAGCTTTTGATTGTGGTTGTGTATCTTTAATAACCTCTTCAAGCTTATCACTTTTTGAGCACCACTTTAAACTTCCTTGCTGTATCATCCATATATTATTAGAGCCAACTAGGTGATAGTGACATAGTCTCCTATTGACTGTTTGAACTCGGCAGCCATTTTAGGCTCCACCAGGAATTGTAGCACCTTAAATGTCTTGGAGATTGATATGACAATCAAGTTTTGCATTGCCCATTTTCTTCATTTGTGGTCTCATCTTGAATATTATATTAGGATTACACTTATGCTATTTTTCTTCTTTGATGTCACTTCCTTTCCACGTACCCAAACTATATTTGACATTTCAAAATGATTATCTTTAACTACATCATATGTGTGGTGACAACTAGAGGAAGCAATAAGGTATGCATAAAATTTGATGGCCTTGTACATATCGCAATCCTCTGATGTGAGATTGAAGATTGTTAGAAATCTTATTGGTTGTGCAATTGCTATAGCAATTTTCGGTCTGTTTATTGTGGCAATACATCTCTAGTAACTTTTGTAAGCTTAACTCTTCTTGATGCTACCATCAATAGCTGTTTGAAATTCTACTCTATGTATCTATTTGCACTTTGAAGTTCGAGTTCATTACAACAAAATAGTTCTTCCTCTTTAAATTATTCATCCTCTTCATCATTAAACATGTTTTCTTCCTTCCCATATAACTATTATTTTGGTGGTGGTTTGATGTTGAATCCTTTGGTTTAGGTTCCTCAACAAGGTTGAGCTTTAAAGCTTCTATCAATATCTACGGTTCTACATTCACATTGTACCTTAACTACTTGTTCACATTTAGGATAAAAGAACTTCAAATGAAAAAGCTAATCAATGACATTGTCCTTTGCAAGTTACATGAAGCTAGTCGAATAATTGCGTATCATATCTCCAAAGTGATGTGGTTTATAACTTTATGTAATTAAGGTTGGATCTAGTGGCCTTTATGCATCTCACATTTCATATTAAATGTTTTTAACACAAGAAATGTGTTTGTACATTTTTTTCTCAAGGATTCTTGGGAATGTGATTCAGAGGAGCAACCATATGGGGGAATGGATACTTAGGCCTTTGCACTTCTTACCTTTGTTTAGCTTACCTTATGTTTAGCCCAAATCCTTCCAAGGGGCTTTATATGGGATGTGAAGCTAGAAACCGTTGACACAAACTTGCAATGAGCATCTTCTGAGCACAAGAGAATAATTTACTAATTTATATGTTTTTATAGCTTAGTCCTGTGAGGATGGGGTAAAGTATAGTGGACCTTCATTGATGAAGAGTGTCTTGGCCTTTTTGGGATGGCAGATGATGTTTCACACCTTAAGTGAGAATAAGGGGATAGGGATTCTTTGTTCATACCCATCTCGAGACTTTTCCCTCAAGGCATTGGAAATACATGTCCTTTTTCCCATCTTGGGACTCACCTACCTTGTGAGGAATCACTTTGCCTCTCCTTGACAAAACCAACCTATAATCTTAAGGGGCTATAGTGAGTGGTTAAGGAATGGCTAGAAGTGTACTAACTTTAAAGATGGATTATCAATAAAGTATAACTGATTTCCACTATATTAATAGATATAAATGGTACATTATACACACACACACACAGATATATATATATATATATATATATATATATATATATGCAATGGTTACGTCGATAGTAAGATGTAGTCAAATAATGTATTGGAGATGAACTTTAATTGCTTGATTTCATTAAATCTCAAGACATATATAGTACAAATCAAAGCTGCAATTACAAACATGAATTTAGGGTTTCAAAATCCAATAGAGGATGGATATAGGCAAATGACACAATTTCGCCAAAGTTTTACTATATAGCCGGTTACATTGATGCTTGGCAGACAAAAAAACCCTCTTCCGTTATCTTTTGATGGATGGTTGTACCTCGCTCCAAAGCTACCATTTTGACACAGGGAGGATGCTCGCAAATGTTGTGGAGTTTGACTAAATCAAATTATAAAATTTACAACTATTACTAATATATTTGTTTTCTATTTGAATATTAAAATTATTATACAACTAAAATTTTATTTTTGTATTTTAATATTGTTTTTTCTGAAAAAGGGAGTAAAGATTTATTCAAACCAAACAGAGATACAAAGCAAAGGCCACATGACCACGCAGACAAGACCACAAAAAGGGTCCAATAGTCCAACAGATACATTTTTGTATTTTAATATTAAAAGCTACTATACAATAACATTTAAAAACACTTATATTTATCAATCTTTTTTTATTTTTGTATAAAATAAAATAAAAATTCAAAATATAATTTATATAATTAATAAAATTGTAATTGTAATATGATAAATAATTATAAATTAAAATAATTATAATAAAATTGTAATTATTATTTATAACTTAATAAAAACATGAATAAAATTACAATTCTTTCAGATAAATAATAAATATTATATTTTATAAATTTTGTTATATAATTTAATGTAAAATTTTTATACTATTATCATTGATATCTTATGTTTTAATTTTCACAGCTATACGGTAAAGAATTGAATGTACATCAAGTGCAAAATAAAAACTCTCATTTGAGCTGTAAACAAAATTAGCCACCAGATTGGGAGGATACTTGATTGATAAGTAGGGGATAATTTCCACAGCAAGTCAAATTGTGATATTGCTATCAGGATTCAACTGTGTAGTTTTTTGAGTCAAACTCATTGACCCATGTTTCAGGAGTAGTGGTTCACACGAACCCATCTCTCATGAGAATGAATGGAACAGTTAGCACTCATTACATCTAGGTGATGCTCACAAAGGTGAATACCGAGTTTGGAAAGAAGACGGTGATTCAAGATGGTTGCCCTTGAATTTATTGTAACCATTAATTGAATGCCTATTTTTTTGCACAGGCTGAGCCAAATGCAGGAATAGGGTCCACCCTAATGTTTTTCAGCCCTCATGGCCTACTGCATTTACTGCTTCTTATCCTCGCATGCACTGTTGCCGTGGTCAGTTGGTCCAGCAGAGCACTTTTCCTCAGAAGTCAGGTTGAATACGCAACGTCAAACAGTCACCGTTAAATTTTTTTTTTTTTTTTTCATAAATACCTTGTTACTATTCCGTGCCCGCCTGAAAAGCCTACAACAAACCAAAACGAATGCCCAACGCAAAATTCGCCAGAAATTTATTTCCGTATGAGACATCATGTTTTCTCGGTGGGCAATACCCACCCTAAAAATAGCCTATCGGCTAATTAGACCATATTTTGGCCCCTCATTTCTTATAGAATTCAGATATAATATTCTGTAAATCTGTATGATGCTTGCCAGCAATATAGTGTAACTTATCTCCTTTGATGAAGCACTATATAATTAATAATTCTGATCATTCGTCTCTGATCCTTTTCCATTATCCCCAAGCAGTGCCCGTTGAATGTGTTTGAATGTCTTCTTATATCTTGCCAAGACGGAATGAGTTGCACGGTGCACCCCTTCACATTCGATGAGACACAACTTTACTAATCGTGGCTCTTCATAACTATTGTTGTTATCGATCAGTCTGTTTAAATCTAATTAATTCCTTCTTAAATCTCTTCATTTACCTAATCGCTGATATCAATGGATTAGTAATGATGACCAGTCATAATATAGATGTTTGTCAAGATGGCTCGGTCAAGTCTTAATACTCGATGCCTTTTAGATGATAATACTGATGTAGACTCTTTTCATCTTCCTGGGAGTTGATATTATTCTGCTTACCTTTTGACTGATATGGAGCCTTTGATATTCAATACCACCATTGATAAATTGCTGCTTTCATACATCGTCTTACGTGTCTCTTTAATCTTAATCATTAATTCTGAGAATAGATTGTGAGCCTATTTGTTGTTCTTTATAGATAAGTTGCCATCACCCCCTCGTGATTAGCGGCATGGGCATTATTGATAGATCCCAATCACTGTCATGATAACACTTGATTGTCAAACCTTCAATTTATTTGTCTGATATCTGCCTTATACAATTCTCACATAATTGGTATCCTTGATGTGTAGTATAACTAATATCGATTCTCTTTAATAGTCTTATGGTTTGGTCTTTGTATATAAACAATAAGCTTGATTATCGATTCATTTGCAATTTTCTCTCTTTAGAGACTTCACAAAATTGTAAGTATATTGTGTTATTTATTTATTTATATTTTAAACCAATTATTTGTTTATTTATTTATTATTTATTTTAATTTTACTATTATTATTTACTATTAAATCTTATTTCAGAAAGGGGACATCACACCTTCGCTGAAAATATGTAGAAGTTTCAAACTGAGCTAAAAACTCAACACTCCCTGGTAGTGCGGAAGGAATTTTGCACCAATCTAAGTTTGTCTCTGCATGCTTCAAACTTCCTTTTGATCAGAATATCAACAAACTGTTGATACAATGCTTCTTGAAGACTGGAAGATACAATGATGTTACTCATCAGAGCTATGTAGTTAGGAAACTTCTTCAGAGGTCTACTCTCCTTGAATGTGCTCCTACGAGCCTAAACACGCTCTTGAGCATCTTTCATGTCTGTTTAAAGTTTTAAACTATTGAGATTTCCTAACAAAAGAAGGGGCTTTGCTGTCCTGAACTGGAAACTACTGGAATCTTTTGAGAACCAATCTTCAGAGATTCTTGCTCATTCTCGATTATTGGGAATGAATCCTTGAGATTTTTTAGATGCAAAATATTCCACAAATTTGTCATCGGTTGTGAAAAATACTTTCCTTAGCTTTGGAATGTAGACTCTGTAGGCCTTTGAAGTCTCCGTAAATAAGCTCTTCTTGTTAGAAGGTTCCAATTTTGTCATATTCTCTACAGGTATATGGAAATATACAAGACAATCAAAGATGCGGAAATAATCACCTCTAGCTTGACACTACTAAATGCCTTCTCTAGTGTGTTGTCCTCCAAAATCCTTCAAGGACGGTTATTGTTTTTTTGTGGGTGTAGATTGCTGTACAACGTGCTTCTACCCAAAGAAACATCGGTAAGTTCAGATCATAAATCATGGCCTTAGTACCCCATATAATTGATTGATTCTTCCATTCTATAACCCTATTATGTTTTGGCTTGTATAGAATTTTCAATTTGCTCTTTATTTATACCTCCAATGGCTCCTTGCAGAAACTTTCAAACTCTTTGGAGGTATGCTTTGTTCCATTGTTTGGTCTCAAGACCTTGATCTTCTTCCTTGTTTGGTTTTCAACTAAAGCTTTGAACTCTTGAAACCTACAAAAGACCTCATCCTCGACCTTTAAGAAATAGATACATCTCTTGCAAGAAAAATCATCAATGAAGGAAACATAATACACACTTCCAATAATTGATCCTATTGACATTGGTCCACACACATCCAAATGCACTAAGTTTAAAATTCCTTAGGACCTATGCTTCGTACTTGGGAAAGTAGCCTTGTCATGCTTGCCAAGTGTGCATCCTCTACATGTTCCTTGTTTTTCAATGCTGAACTTTGGAAGTCCTATGATAATCTCCCTTGGAATAGGTAATGTTGCATGATGTACATGTCCCATCCTTATATGCTAGAGCTTGTCAAATTATCATTGTTATGAACTAAAGTTGCAATTGGGTTACCCGGTAACCTGTAAAGGTTGCCTTCTTTAACCCCTATAACCTATACTATAATTGGGCTAGATCCCTTCAACCTGATAAGAGCTTGCTGATCCTTGAATTTGATTGCACAACTCTTTTCCTTCATATCAACCTTAACTCCAGAGCTGCCTTCTTCAAATTTGGGAAAACATTGTCTAGCTAATGTCATATGTCTAGGCACCACTATCCACAAACCAAGTAACCTTTGGAATTGTGTAGGTAGAAAGACAAGAAACCATTGAGAAATCTTTCTCAAATTGGGTTACAAACTTATTCGTTTGTATTTCTGCAAAGGTATATAATACTGCTATTGCTTCCCTTGGTTCTTCTTGTTTGGACACTTCGAAGCATAATGATCGAACATATGACAATTATAGCACTTGATTTTAATCAAGTTCCTTTTCCCTGAGTGTAAGGATGAATCCTCATCCTTTCCTTAATGATTGTAGCTTCGATCAAATGATTCCAATCAATGAAATCAAATGATTGAATGGTCTAACAGCCTTAAACATTTGATATCTATCCTTCTCTAATATTATTATTATAATTATTATGAAGCATTATGAATATTGTTAATATTTATTAAGTTGATATATATATGTATATAAGAGATAAGTTATATATACATATATATTATTATTATTATATATTGCTATTAATAAATATTTATCACATATTATAATGATAATAATACATGTCGATAAAATATCGACCAGATATCATTTTGAGTATCGACTGGAATGTCGATTGAATGAATCAATAAAATATCATATTAAGTATCGATTGTGATGTTGATAGTGTGATTCAACATGAATTTGGGTATCAACTGCCATGTTGATGGTATTGTAAATGTAAGCAAACTCTCTCAATGCCCTAAAAAAATCATACCGTGAAGATGTCAAACCATTCAATGCCAAATTAATGAGCTCTGCATCGTTAACCTTCTCCCCTATTGCTACAAGCTCATCACAAAGTGACTATCATGAGGTAATTGGCAACAATATCCATATTTTATGGATCTAAGTTTATTTCTTAATATCATTTTTCGTATTAATGTTTTCACTTTGGAAAAGACTAACCAGAGTGTCAAACATCTTCTTCATTGTTTTCTTCTCTAACAAGTGGGTAATTAAATGATCCTTCTTCACATTTAGGGTAATTTGCGCGACGTTAAATTCTTACCTTCGGTGAATTGCCAAATCTTGCGGATCCATTGGTAAAGTCACATGATCCTTTCCTAGAGATCATTTTCATCCAATGATAAGGTCACCTTGCTCTTCCAAGGCAAGAGATTTAACGCTCCATCCAACCTATCCTCGAAACAAAGACTAGGCGACAACAATAAAATAATTTCCGTAAAAGCGAACTCTTCAAATTTAATAATTGTTGACAAATGATTGTTGTAGGTTCGTAGACCTTGTAAATACAACTAGTAATGCTGGCAAGAGGAATTAGTTTCAATATCTAGAAGAAACAAGAGATGACAAGTTATAAACCAAATGCACATTTCTATAGATAGATTAGAATTAACTAATTGGGGGCTAAACATTTGTAATGTTGGAAAACTGTCATCAAGTTCTACAAGCATTACATTGGCCTTTGTTTTTTGAAGAATGTCATTGTTTATTCAAGCCCTATCTTATTTTTCCTTTTTTTAAAGCATTTTGATAGTAGCTAGCTTTTTCTAGGAAAAATATAATTTGGAACTTAATTGAATCCAAGAAAACTTATAATCTATCAGACAAATATACACATCAATGCTTGAGGTAGAAAAGAAGACAATAAACAAAGCCAAAATGCTGCATCCTGCCCAATTTCTAGAATGGCCACTAGACAGAGAGAAGACAATAATTTAGAAATGTCAGAATTTGATATGTTAGCATTTATAGAAACTATGAAAAAACTTCTCGGCCATTTATTATTCATATAGGACTCTAATTGTTGGTCATTTAGAAGGTATTGTATTTCTGGTACTTTATTGACCTAAGCTCATCATGGAAACTTTTGAATAAAGCCTATGACTCTGTTACCCAATGGATAAACTATGAAGTTTACTTCCTTTGTATGTTGAGTTGCCATTGGTTACTTGCCCTGATTTCCAAATGAATAACCTTTACACAATTATGTTTTTTTTTTTCAAATAATTATGACGAAATCTTCTATTAAGTGCACTAGAGAAGAACTCGTGTCATTTCGCTCTCACATTCTGATTTGTTGTGAATGTATTAGAACCTCACAAATTGCCATTAATGAATGCTTGAGTAATTTGGTTG
Organism: Thuja plicata; assembly: GCA_018584345.1. Taxonomy (NCBI): domain Eukaryota; kingdom Viridiplantae; phylum Streptophyta; class Pinopsida; order Cupressales; family Cupressaceae; genus Thuja; species Thuja plicata. The sequence goes on from MU228229.1 coordinate 1,595,354, forward strand.
CATATGTTGCTTCTGAACCTGAAATTAGATTGCAAATGTCTTGGGCCTATTCAGGGAATTGAGAAGGATAGTTAAGAGCAAATTTTGTTTTGTGATGTATTAGGGATCCTTCTTTTATTGTAACAACGACTCATAACCAATTAATATGGAATTAATGGATAATTAAACATAAGAGTTACTCATAGTCAAAAAGTCTTCTAACACTTGGTAATTTAAACATAAGAGTTACCCATAGTCAAAAAGTCTTCTAACACTTGGTAATTTAAACATAATCTAGAGTCGAAGAAATCAAATACTGAACTTTTTTTCATCATATGTAAAACGATTTTACAATCATTATAATATCTTGATTGTATTCATTCCAAAGGATGTTGTTGGCTGACATCTCCAGGTTCATAGAAGCATAAATCGTTTGGGGAATAAATTGGGAAATAGGAGTAGGTTTTTTTGAAAAAATGGGCAAAAAATGGGGAAAAACGGGATTTACAAAAAAACGTAAAAATTTGAAGAAAAACAATCAATAACATGGATAATAAAGTTTCGTTGATAAACGACTTATATAAATGATTCAAAGCTCATCCCAAAGCATGTTGTTGGCTGACATCTCTAGGTACTTTCACAGAAGCATAAATCGTTTGGGGAATAAATTGGCAAATAGGAGTAGGTTTTTTTGAAAAAATCGGCAAAAAATGGGGAAAAACCGGATTTACAAAAAAACGTAAAAATTTGAAGAAAAACAATCAATAACATAGATAATAAAGTTTCGATGATAAACGACTTATATAAATGATTCAAAGCTGTTAATGTTTGTAGCTTCAGTCGTATGATCAATTAGAATACATATAATACTTAGATATTGATTAATAATAATTTATTGTATAAATATATGTTATATTATATATATTATTATTAAATATATATTATGCAAACTTCTATTATTCTAATATATGATTGATTAATGAAACAATATAAAATTATAATGAATAGAAATGTCCCATGAAGGGACATGTCTCTCCTAGCCTCTTTCCCAATATAAATGGAAGAGAGATTGTTGCATTTGGAAAACACATACCATATACAATCTAGGCAGTGCTATTACATTTGTAGCGATCTTAAAATCTCAACATGATATCAAAGCCAGACTGCAAATGTAAGGGAGTAGTTTGTTGATGGTGAATGTGTGACTGTCTCGGAAAATACAGTCTCAGTACAGAGACCATATCTCACAAATCCACCATTGGATTTTTCTAAATTTTGGATATGTTGGTGACAAACAAATTTTGAATAATCTCACCGGAGCGATTGAAGAGAAAGTGTGGGGTTCAAAAGTTATGACGCACTGTGTACAGGTCTATGTGAAATTTTTGAAAGCGACTTTCATTTAAAGAGATATATTAATTCGTTATGATCGTGGTCAAGCATTAACAAAGAAGAACGTATTCAAGGAGGGGCGTCTCTTTCTGTAAAGAAAGTATTAATTATAGAGTGTCACCTCTCTTGGAGCAATCAAGTCATTTCACAAGAAGACATGAGAATTGTTCAACGATATAAGAGTGAGAATTGTACATTGTGGGGGGGGGGGGAATAATAACCAATGTTACATTCCCATTTGAACCATCCTTAGTGGGGAGACGATTCAAAGGGGAGATGTCTCTCAAATAATTTGAGAAGGTGTTTTATGATTTGATGTATATGGACCTTCATTGAAGCAACTTGTGTCAAGGATGTTGATATGCAGATAAGTATCTATTATCCTTGAATATTACATTTATCTACTCATTGTAGTCTCTTTGTCATCTGTAATTCTATATGTACTATAAGAAATATTTGCCTAGATCTTTTTAGAGGGAGTCTGATCTTTTCTAGAGATGCTCTTGCAAGAAAAGAAGATTGATATCAGATTCAGAGGGAGTCTGACACTTTAGAGGTAAGTTTGGACGAGGAGCTTAGAAGATTGATATCTACTTCAGAAGGGAGCCACATTATCATGTAATAAATCCACAATTTATTACATTCAGTCATGTTGGAATCAGAAAAGTACACTTGTGTACAGGAAATTGCTCCTGTGGATAATTTTATGATCAAAATTTCAACATGATCATGTACCAGATGATGAGAGTCTCTTGAAGCAAGATATTTTCATGATTGGGGCCATGTATGGTTTCGCAACAGAGGGAGCTACTAGAGGATCTCCCAAAATTATTTTTCAAGGATCTTAATCATTCTGATTTAGAAGGGCAGGCCATATCGAGATGGTTTCCCTAGTGACCAGGAAACTACAAAAAGCCAAAGGATTGCAATTCAAATAATGTAGTTCCATGTATGTGGGCTAGAAGGCTTTTGTGCAGATATCTAGGTCATGATATTCCTAGATCGATGGATAAGTTGTTGGATCAAAGGACATTCAAGAAAAGAGCTTAATTCAGACTAAAGAACAAAGACACGACTTGCTGGCATGAAGTCAGAAGGTTGATATTAGATTCAGAGGGAGAATGATAATTCATCTAAAGCAACCTTGGACGAGGAGGCTAGGAGGTTGTTGCAAGACCTTAAAATTTAAAAGGAGCATCTAGAGGATCTGATTCATTCTGATATCCAAGGAATTTGGTCATATTGGTTCAAAGGGAGTCAACAGTGGAAATATTATGTTTACAATCATGAGATTGAGTCCCATGTGTGATGGCTGAAATGTCTTTATGCTAGCTCCTACTTCATGATATTCCTGGATAACTTGGGGCTCTCCAAGAGTGATGCAAACTATATAAGAGATATAGTGCATAAGTTTGGTATTCAAGGTACATTATCACTACAGAACAAATGGTTGATATTCTCACCGAGTCTCTTGCTAGAGAGAAGGTTGTGTACTTCGAGATAAACTTGATATGTTGGAGAATGAAGCCTTAGACGAAAAGGAGTTTCAACATCTGTGATCTATTATTTTGTATGTTATTGCATTCTTCTCTTTGAGAGAGAAGTCTAAGGTGAAAGCCCTTGTTTCCACCCTCTGTTATGAGTCAAGGTGGATGTCATGTGTGTGACTCCATGACTTATGGGCCCCCCTGTGAACATTGGAGAAAGGTGGCAACTTCTCGACAATGAACACTTGTATTTGATTGATGTTGTGATGTGACGACTTTGCAACATCTCCATCATGATGGATATCATGTGACTTGATATCCATGGACATGTCATGATGATTAGAATCTCTTAGACATCATGGCAGATATCATAAGGCTGATATCATTAAATAAACCATAGATGAGTTAGAGATCTTCATGGTGGATATTATGTGACGTAATATCCATGGACATGCCATGATACTTTATCCAAAGGTAGACATTATGTGACTTAATAATGTCAGTGCACATACCATAACTGCGATATATAAGGAGAATGTAATATTCTCGAGTATATTACATCCTTTAGTATCACGAGATAGGTGATACTTCATATCACGAGTTATGTGATATGTGATACTCTGTATCACGAGTTATGTGATATGTGATACTCTGTATCATGAGTTAGGTGATACTTCATATCATGAGTTACATGATATGTGATACTCTGTATCACGAGTTAGGTGATACTTCATATCACGAGTATCCAGATCATATTAGGATCCTTCTGAACTTAGTATTACATATTGATTGGACTGTATGAGACATGTCACGTAGTGACATGTCTCTCTACATAAACTTAGTATCCATATGACAGACATCACGAGACATAATGTCATTGCACATACCATGGATATTTATGAGCTATGGTGAATACCATGTGACTTGATATTACTGCATATACCATATCTCCTGATATCACTATGAGGTGATATCTCCTCTCTTTCAAAATTAATGGATTTATTGTGACTTGCACCTTGATGGATTTTAACTTTTCTAGCTAAGAGGGAGTGTTGATGTTTTTTGTAGCTATGGTGAGAGTCATAAGTGTTGACAAGGGAAACCACTACACATTCGGTTTGATCATCCTCCCTAGCTAAGAGGGAGTGTTAATGCTTGTAGCTTCAGTCGTATGATCATTTAGCATACATATAATACTTAGATATTGATTAATAATAATATTGTATATATATATATTATTATTAAATATATATTATGCAAACTTATATTATTCTAATATATGATTGATTAATGAAACATTATAAAATTATAATGAATAGACATGTCCCATGAAGGGACATGTCTCTCCTAGC
>MU228229.1:1604810-1619576 GCA_018584345.1 Thuja plicata
ATGAGTTAAGATTAGAATGTCACATAGTATCATAAAAATAACAAAAGCTTTAAAACACCATAAACTTGTAATCATAGCATCACGAATCATGATCATACCATCATAGCATCATATACTTCAAGTTCAACATCAAAGATTCAAAACATTAAAATATCAAATGATAAATCATAACATCAAGTTCAAGTATCATTGTTTTAAGTTCAACTAATGGATTAATAATTTATTGATATTCTTCTTCTTCATCATCATCATCTTATATATGGAGCCTAATAAGACTCGAAGGTTAATTTTTCCCCACTTTTATCGGTGCGGTTTCCACCCCAAATTATAAAATGAGGGTTTGGAGGCAAAGCCCCCAAGACGGGGTCAAGGGGCAGCTCAACGAACTTTAATTATTTTTATAAAGGCATCGAGAGTTATTTTTCAGCACTATTCAGTTGCAAGGGATTGCTGGTTGTAATCAGTTTGATTTGCTGGATAATATATCGGACTCTTTGTTTGGTGGACATAGCCCGAGTTTGGGTGAACCACGTTAAAATTGTTTTTTGTTGTTATCATTTATGTGTCTTTCATTCCTGTGTTTAATCTTCATTTGCATATAATTGGTAATTTCTGCATGTAATTTCTAACAGTGGATGTCAAAATTCAATTAAATTTTGCATCAAAACTGAACAGGGCATCCAAAACTGCCGCAGGCCCACTTTGGTTCGAACTTGGTTCGTCCAAGTTCGCCCAGGTCCACCTGGGTCCGAACTGGGGGTGGCCTGGTTCAAACGAGCCCCCTTTGGGCCTGACCCTGGCCAGACCCACAGGCGGACTGGACCAGCACCACGGACCGCTTCGTACCCAGGCTGGTCCGGGGGGCTAGGGGGGCGAACTGGGTAACTTAGCTCTTTTCATGTATGCTGCCTCAAATGTAGAGATTATTGTTATCTTTAATGAACACAGAGGCTTTATTATGCAAATGTTGCAGGAAAACAAGCAAGGGACATGGATGAACAAGCTACAACAAAATCTTCACAATAGTTAATCAAGAAAGCAAAGATAAACATCCAAACAATTAAACAATAAAAATCTTTGCAAAGATTTTTTAGTGTTCTTGGTTAAATTAAATAATATAAACCCACATAAATTTTATGGTATTTTTTAAAGGTTTTTTGGTTAACTCAAATAATATTCACCCATACAGATAGATTCATAATCCAGCAGGCTGTAACTGTCCGGGGATGCATGTGCAATATGTAACATCCAAGAGGTCTTGGGGGTACGCAAGGTTGTCTGATTTGCAAATCTGGGTTGTATCTGGATAGTTGCAGTATATGGCTACCTTTATATTTGGTTCCTTTTATACAATCATATTATTAATAGAGATTGACATTTCGTCTCAGCCTAGCCAGCTTTTTGATGTTGGAATATTACATCTGGTTTGTTAAGTATAGTTAATAATAGACTATGGCCTATAAGTTTACTAGTTTAGTAAATAAACAAATGTTAGCAGGGAAGAATTGGATGAACATTATGAGGTTTGGGTATTTGCAGGGGACGATAAGAATTTTCTTGTATGGTAGTAGTGTAGGTGGTTAAGATTGATATGCCTTGAATTTGTTTAAAAGGTCTTTTGTATACAATAGAATAAATATAGTATAATCCCAAATGAATAATATAATTTTGTTACTGTGTTGTAAACATGTGAGCATTTATAATTTAAATATGCTATCAGAGCATCTACTTGCTGTCTGGTGTATGGAGAAGTAAGGTGCTTTGAGGTGATTTAGTCGAATAAATAGACAGTGAATGAATATAATGTTTGTGAAATCTACATGTATTCTCCTTTTCTTTATCATTTTATAGTGGTATGAATTTACCCCTGCCTTAATCCTCTGCATACCATTTTGTATGTTGTTACTGAAATCATTCTTTAATTGGAATTGTTTGCCTTGATGCTGCAAAGTGAGAGCGATCTGATTTGTGGAGCTCTTTCCCTGCTATATGATACACATAACTGTTTGCTTGCTGAGCAGTTTATGATGTATGTTCTCTGTATATGTTTGATATAGGCAGCCTGGAAAGAAGGAATAAATAGATGCATGCAGAAGAAATTTCTGTGCTTATGTGTAGTGCAATTGGAAATTAGGTGATAATTAGTTCATATATCTTTTTGTATGGGGTTGTTCCAAACTAACTACAAACGAAAAACAAGGAAGCATATTTGTCTTATTTAAAAAATATCTTTACACTTTGTAATGGAGACAGGAGGACATTATCAATATCTTTCACATATTTTTCCTCATGGGCACTTTTATGCATACATGACATTCATTGACAAGGAGATTTAAATGCTACGTGGCTATTAGAGCATAAGTCAAATAAAAGGATGGATGACAGAGGATTATTCCCATCTCACATCAACTTCTCACTTGGAGAATGGGAAGATTGCTTGAGGCATGCGATCTTCATTGTGTTTCTCCTTTGGAGCAAGGGGGTTTATGGACATGGAGGGATTTGTTCTTTAAGGGGAGGATTTGTTATCTCGATTTTGGATTTATTCCCCAATGTTTCTAGATTTTTTTGGAGTGACATAGTAAGGGAGAATATTGGAATATTACATTTTAATTAGTCAGGTGTAATTAGTAATAGACTATAGTTTATAAGTTAGTTAATGAATAAACAAATGTTAATAAGAAATTTTGAATTAATGTTATTTTGGCTTGTTGTGAGGGAAGATGCGAATTTCTTGTATGGTAGTTTAGATTGTTAAGATTGATGTCTTTTCCTAACAATGAAATAAATATGGTATGATCTTGAATGAATAATATTATCTTTGTTAATTTATTGCAAACATGTGAACATTTACCATTTTAATACTTAATGTACCCTCTTTGTTTACTTCCCTATCTAATAAATTGAATATTTGAAATAATGAACATAATTAATAATGCATATTAGATAGAGGAGTAAAAGTATTATGTATATCTTTATTCACACAAGTTATTAACGAAGCTAGATCAAAGATGGTCAACCAGGATCGAAGTTGATCTAATTAAATCATGCTATTTTCCTTGGCGATGCAAAACATATTTAAAGGAAGTCATAGTCGTCAAGATGAGTACAACTTTTGACTAACTCTTATAACTATTTGAAGTTTTCAATCAATTAATACATAGTTGGATAATCTGTATTATCAAAGCATAGTAACAAATTGTACACTCATCACGCAAGATGAAAATTTCACCTTCTAGACAATAGAAAACAAGTAAACATTAGGTAAGATTTTCTTTACTAGGGAGACATTTTAGACAAGAACTTGTAGGCAAAAACTTGGAAGCATAGTTTGTATACTTTGACTCGAAGATTACTCAAGTTGGCAAATCAAAACATGCGAACCTTAATGGTGTACACCATTTCCACAACCAAAATATCTAGAACATATGCTAATAAATGAAAAATGCTTATGACCAAACTATGAAGGGACCCAATTTGATTACACTTTGGATGTTGAGAATGTTGTACCCTATTATTTAATGAACCCAAATAGTATTATAGGCACTTCGAAAGATTTTGATCATGAAAATGGTTATCAACATCCCCATATTCTAGAAATGTACTTTTGTCCAATTCATCAATTTGTATGAGGATTTCCCTGTTTTTGCCCAAGTCATAGTCTGAGCAAGAAGCAAGTAGATTTGCTATTGTTGAAATGTAAGAACAAACCAAATACTTTTTTGAACCAAACCGATGTAGGGAGTTGTACAACGTGTAGCAAGGATCGTGTTATAGACCAAGAATGTCCAATTAGGAGAGGATGTTCAACGAATTCAAATTGTGCGATAGTGGTGAGATCCTTCAACTCTACAACTACGACTAGGAAGTTAGTCCATTTGGAAGGACAAGAATTGAATCACATGGCTGAGTACGCAACCATCCTTGGGTTGAAAAGCATATGGTAGTGAGGGGAGTTGAATTATATCACAAAGATATTAATAATAGATTGTAGAGTAGTAGTAATGAGGAATTATACAATTGCAATAGAGAAGGATGATTGTATGAATACGATAGTAAAGTCATTAAGCTATAGAAGTTGTTGACAACATTGGAAGTTTATATCATACAACGGTGTCTTCTATGCCCTTTTGTATTGTTATTAGGTGAGGGTTGAACCAAGTGGTGGAAATGTCATACAATTAGAGAATTGAAAAAAAAAAATTTGTTTTTCCTCACTTGAACTTTTATTGTTATTTTCCCATTTTTCTTCTATGGAGTACATCTATTTTTTTCTTTGATCACAACAATTTTCTATTCAACTTGTTTGATATATATTTTTTATTGATAATTTTATTGTGAAATTGATCTAGCTTTTTTAATTTTGCAATCTTTAGTATAGTCAGGTGCTTTCGTTGAAGTTAGAACTGTTGTCTTTTATAAACCTTGTATTGTGTCTTACACATAAAATATCCACTTTTCAAAACTATTGTTCATCTATTCCTTGTCATCACAATTGATTTGAATAACTTAAATGAAATAATGGTTTGACAGATATACCTCATAGTCCTCCATTTGCTAGGGAAATTAGTTGTGGAGACAATTTGTTTCATCTTTTGCACATGATCGTAATCCCGAAATCCCTTGGTTGTTCAATTCCATTAAATCTTGATCCTAATGCTTCTTCCATTCTTTATGGGTCAAATATGAGGAAGCGACTTCCTTATTGATTGCTTGGTACTTCAAATTGATTATTTACTCTCAATGCTTGTTCTTGATGGAGATTGTATTTCTTTTTCTAGTTGTGATCATCTTTCGTTGCTACTAAACAACCTATACCCAATGATGTGTTTTATGCTTTCTTTTGTAATGAAATCACAACAAAATTCAACAAAATATTTGGGTTTCAATAATTACCTTTTGGCCTATTAAAGCTCCAAGTACCTTGATACTTTGTTTATCTGCAGCCGCTTGTTGGAAAGTTGGGGGCCAAATGATTGGCTTGCTTTGACTTTTCTAATTATCTTTTAGAAGTTTGTTAACACCAAATCCACAATCAACAATTGTATTGGTGAGACTTCTTCCAAGGATCTCAATATTCATCATTATTGGTTTCTTAGTTCTGTCAATTAGAACTAACATTGGATCAATCACTTGGTTGCTCAACAATAGAATGTCAGTTTTTGGGTCATCAGTCTCATCAAATTCAAAATGGATTGTAGCATGCAGCATATCATTGTTCCTTAATACAATAGCTTTGTCATATTCATGAATACTTTGTAATAAATCCAATATTGAAACTGGTATGATAGTTTTAATTACTTGCCTTGTAATATTTGTATTGGATTGTTGTTGATATGTCATTGTACTTGCTTTTTCATTTGATTGGCATCATTTATTAGCCATAGCATTCTCTACTTCAGCCCTTGCTTCACGAAGCCTTTCATTTTTTGTACTTGGGTTTAGGTACACAACCTTATTTCCTTGGGCTTGAGTATTGGCCAATATTTCATTATGCCTTGCATCAATCATGTTGATATTGGCTTTTTGCTTCAGATTTTTGGTGTCTTCGTGGGCTCCAACTCCACACCATTTGCATAATAGTTGCAATTTGTTTTGCTTGTACTAGCAATCTCTCCCAAAGTGTCTCCATTCATTACATTATTGGCAGTTTTGATAGAATTTTGTTTGGGTTTGCGCTAAATTAGATCTCAACCTCCTTGATTTTGATTATCGTTTGGAGATGCATTTTGTGGCTTCAATAGGGTGGATTGCTATCCTTATGCAAAGAGTACTTTTGTATTCTTTGTCTTTAGATTACATGGGCACTCTTTTATTGTATGACCCATAAACTAGTAAATTTCACAAATCATTTTTTCTAGGATATTCACTGATGGTGTGACCTTCACTTTTGCACTCAATACATCACTGTTCATTAGTTTCTTCATTGATTTGTTTCTTCTGGCTTCAATTCTTGTAGTTTTCATAGCACGTCCCTCCAAAGTTCTTATATCATTCTTGATTCCCTATCACTATTGTTATCCAAACTTTCATCTTCATTTGTTTTTCTTGTACCATGTGAGGACATTGGCTTCACTTTCCATGTCTTTTGATTGTAGGCTTCTTCATAGGAAGAGTGTAGTACTACCTTCATCATTTTGCTTAATGAATTAATTAGGACCTAAATGAATCTTTCCTTGAGATTGTTGGTCAGTTTTTTTTTTAAACTTTACAAACAATTTTTTTAAGTTTACAATTGTAAGCTCGTACGTTTTCATGCCTACCTTGTTTTATATTGTAAATTTTTATGATGATTTCATTATTGTAAATATATTTCTGGATGCAAAAAATTATACTACACAGCTGGATCCAGAAATATATTTACAATTTGATTTATAGACTGAAAATCTAATCTCTCTATTTCATAATTGTCATGAAGCAACTCAAATTCATCACTGAAGGCCTCCTTTGATCTCTCTCATGTGTTTTGAGAGGCTTGGTCTATTTTTGTATAGTAGTCAATTGCTACACCTTACTAGGTGGCTGGAAAAGACTGTGGCAAAATATTCTTAACATCTTGCCCATTTGCTATTTAAATTGTTTCGCAAGTCTTAGAATGCCTCATAATATCCTATAATCCATTGCCTAGAATCTTGGGTAACTTTTTCTTTTCTACTCTGGGGCTTACCATGGGTTTGTTTGATGCAAACCTAGCGCTTGGACCCTACTTAATTGAAACTCGAAAATTGCGTAGAATTAATGGATTCAACGGGTACATATAGCAATTTACAAGAGCTTCAAATTGAAGCTAAAGTCTTCTAAAAATAAACAACAAATAATATAATAAATAAAACACTTAAATGACCATTAATTGAAAAATCTAAAATGCTAGCTAAAAATAGCAAAATATTCTAAAATATTCTAATACACTCCCTTAATGGTCATTCTGTCAAGTACCCAACCGACATGACAAAATTTGCTTATCAAATGCATAAAAGACTGACTCCCCCGATTGCTCTGCGACATGAGCCAGTTGCCGAGACTCTCCTTGGTTGGTCTTCATATCAGCCAACTGCTTTTTGCAGAACCTCTGAATATGACCAAGGCTCCCACAACAGTGACATGTGATATTCTTCGTAGAACCTTCCTTAGATGTTTGCTGTCCTTTCTGTTGAGTGGACATGCCTTTGCCTTTATCTATGACAATAAATGCCTGTTCTGCACTGACCATGTCACTGCTGCTGCCAAATTGTTGTCTCCACCTAGCTTTGCTACAACAATTTATTGCATAACTCATCAAATTTCAAGTCAACATTAGTGTAGGTGATGTTGAGCGTCTCAATAAAGTGTTCATAGGAGCATGGTAAACTCTTCAATGTAATCATCACCATGGCCTCCTCCATCTTGTGGCCAATGGCCTCCAGTTGATCGCTTATGTCCTTGATCTTCATAAGATGCTCATGTAGAGCCATCTTCTCTTCCATGATAAGGGAAAAAACAAGTTCTTCAGAAAGAATGCTTGACTCGTGTTGGACGTCTCTTGAAAGACCCCTCAAGTGATCCCAAATCTCTTTAGCTGTCTTGCCTAATGTTACTTCTGGAAGCATCTCATCAGTGATTGATAATTTTAAAAACGTAACTGCTTCTTAGTAACACTCATCAAACTTGTCTTGGTCGTTGCCCGTCGTTGCAGGACAGGTAGTGGTACCCAGAACAACCGCATCTAAACGCTTGTACTCAAAAATGGAAAGCACCCTTTGCTTCTAGGTATTATAGTTCTTGCTGTTGCAACGCTGATTGCCTCCCAACATGCTGTAGGTCAACTTCTCACTAAATTGAAAGATTTTAGAATTTAATTAGAAACCTTGGGTTGTCACCTGGTAGAAAACGAATTGATTTTTCTTTAGAAACCTTGTAGAAAATGAATGGATTTTTCTTCAGAATCATGCAAAAATGAAAAACCACAAGTTTTGTTGAAAACCCATAATTTTTTTCGCAAGACCTAGGTCATAGGAAAATATTAGCAAAACCCAAAAAATGGCAAACCCTTCGCGCGACAAAAAAAAGACTTCACACGGGTAGAAAACCACAGTTTTGTTAAAACCCTAGGTTCAAATCTGTCGCAGGTCGCGGCTTGAAAACGTGAAGAAAATTGTGTGCTGAAAAGCGTGGCATCGTGTTGAAAAAACGACCCATCCTAACTTCGAAAAAACCTTCAATAGAGATCCAATAGAGAGAAAAACATGCACACAACTCTGCAGACATGCGGGCACAAAAAAGCTACGACAGAGACATTCCTGTCACGCGAGTTGGGAAAAGCACATGAATTTCTGAAAAACGATCAAAACAATATGCAGAGAGTTCACCAAACTTGCAACCTGCCCCAAAATGGCACTAAAAACCTCCTTAGCGCTAGTTAGATTGCATTAGAAAAATATCAAACGACAGGGCTTTCTTCTACAAAAAAACCTGCAGGTTTGGGAGAAAACTCGATAAGGGTTATCACAAATTGCAAGGATCTCCAATGCTAGAAAACCCTTGAAAATTTCAGAGGAACGAGATCGCGGGCCTTGGACACAATTTCTTTCCAATGCAGATTTTTTAATTTTTTTCATAAAAAAATCTCTTAAAAAATTTCTGGAAATTATATCCAAGTAGAAGGGCACAAAAACAAAATTAACGGCCCGTGACTTGCTCTGATATCATGAAACTTGAAAATTGCACACTTGAATTAATGGATTCAACGAGTACAAATAGCAATTTACAAGAGCTTCAAATTGAAGCTAAAGTCTTTTAAAAATAAAAGACTACAATAAAATAATAAATAGAAACACTTAAATGACCATTAACAAAAGAATCTAAATAGCTAGCTAAAAATAGCAAAAGATTCTAAAATATTCTAATATTGTTAAGGAGTTCTGATTCAGATGTTTTAGCACTGCTTTCACACTCTCGGTCATGTAGAATCCTTTACTCTTCTTACATCTTTAGCATTCCGCACATTGGGTTCAGGTTCATATTTTTTAATACACCCTTGGCTTAGCTTCTTCTTTGTTGATTGATAACGTTTTGATGCGTTGAAGGTTATTCTCTTACACTTTCATGAAGGAATTTGACTTGTCTACCAACTTACCTTGTCTATGGAAAGATGACTTGATTTTTCCACTTGGTTGGAAAGATCGACCCACGCTTTGTTTAGTATTGGTAAGTGCTTGGCAATCTCCTCCAACTCTCCCTTCGTATGTTGTCTTGTAGTGGAAATAGATTTGTTTCTTCAACTACAACATTGATTTGACTTCTTTATTGGGATGGGCTTCAATTTTGAACTTGTATTGGCGGGGTTCCTTTGTTCTCATAGCCTTTTTCTCTATTCTCTTTTTTCTACGATCCTTAAAGATCGCTTGATCTCTTGGTCTTGATCACCTTGTGGTCTCTTCTTGACTTTATTGGGGTCTAAGGGCACAAATCTCTCAAATGTGACCCAATATCTCTCAGGGAAACCACACCAATGTTTACTCTTATATTTGATAAAATGAATGCTTGAAATAATGATTATAATTAGTAATGCATACTAGATATAGGAGTAGAAGTATATCTTTATTCACACATGAAGTTATTATAGTAGTATAGATACGGTTAGCCAAGGATTAGAGTTGATCCAAGTAGATTGTGTTGATTTCCTTGATGATACAAAATCTATTTGAAGGATGCAATGGATGCCAAGAGTACCACAACCATTGACTAGTTGACTTATATAACTACCCAAAGCAAACAAACAATTGGCAATAACAAGAGCTATTTACAAGACGCAATTATGTTTTGTTAACTACCCGAAGATGACAAACAACTAATACATAGTCAGAAAAATCATATAATCAAAACATAATTGATAATAATAGGCATTGTACACTGACTATACTCTTGCTTTTATTTTCTTCTTGCTAATTCTATTTCCACTTAAACATAAATGTGCCTTGTTTTGGCTCTCTAGAATTGGATATGATGTGCTAGCATTGTAATTTTAGATTGATTCCCGAATTTACAATATACAACACATTTTAAATTTGGTTATTAGTTTGCTCAAGAAAACCCTTGGATACGAGTCTGGCTTGTTCTTGGTCTAGGTTTCTTGTGGATCCAAGCATGGTCTTGTAGGATGGACTGAGATTCGTCCAGGTTTGGTTTGTAGTGGAGCCATGTGGGAAACCCACAAAGAATTCAGGTGATTTATTAATAATTTTTAATATTTTTTTTCCTTTTTCAACCACTTGGGTTGGCTATACAACCCTAAAAATTAACACTAGTGCTATTATTTATTTCTACAAACCTTGAAACACAAAGAATCTAGATGATTTATTAACAAATTTTTATATATTTTTTTCTTTTTCAACTACTTGGGTTGGTTATAGAACCTTAAAAAATAACACTAGTGCTATTATTTATCTCTACAAACCTTGAAACTCAAGAAAAGCTCATTTTATATTTTTGGAAAACAAATGGCAACCCAATACACATGTTGAACTTTCATTCTTGCTTGTCATTGCACAAATAGAGCTGAAGGTTGATCATTAAAGGTTCCAAATTGATTATGTTGCCATGATAAAGTAAGTTCCAAGTGGTGGAAGATATGTTTGGGTTTGTATTGAGTGTGGTTTGAAATATAAAAGCTTAGGTGAAAACTCATTTATGTGGTCCTTTTAATGGATATGAAATCCCTAGGCAAGAAGAGTGTAGTCATGCCAACATCTGAAGTGTTGGAATATATTAGAGAGTAGGTGCAGGTAGAAGAAGAAAGTGCTCATATAACAGGTTATCTTTTGGCATGGAGAAGATTTCAAGCAATGAAGTCTCCTCATTTGCCATCTAGTCTTGAAGTCGTGATAGAGGACCATCTATTATTTGCCACACATGAAGAAGAGCATGTTACACATATGAGAACAAAGGGATTGATGGAAAAGTAAATTCAAAATGAATCCTAAGAGATTGCCTATTAACACACTACAAGGAGTATTTGCGCAAATGGTTGGGCTTTCAATTTTTGCACACCATTTTTACAAGAAATAGTGAAGAAAACTAATGATTCTCCAAGAGTTTGCAAGGGCCTTGATTTTGAGAAGACGTGTAGTACCTTATTGGCAAAGGAGGTGAAACTTGTAGAAGATTCATTGAAGCCCATTAGAGATTCATGGGTTGAGACTCAGTGGCCCATCATTTTAAATAGGTGGAAGGATGTCAAAAAGTGGTCTTAATTAGTGTAATTGTAGTGTCTCTAAAAGAGGCAATGTTTTTGAAAGCCATTGATTGTGAGGGATATATAAATGATGCACCATTTATTGTTAACATCTTCATATGAGACATTGAGGAGTTGGGGCCTTGTAATGTTGTTGAAGTCATTACAAGAAATTCAAATAAATAGTAGTGCTCCTTGGGGACGTGTCTCTTGCCCTAAATGCCCTCATACCATATAGGGGACATTTCAGAGACAGGGAGTTGGGTGGGAAATGTTCTGTCCCCATTCCCCCCTATTTTGCAGAAGTAGGAAACATCATTGTGATGTGCCCCCAGAAAACAAGGGTTAGGGGATGTCTAAACTGTCTTAGAGACGGCTAGCCATCACTAATGGCCTAGGCACTTTTTTAATGCTTTAAGAACCACAGTTTTGATTTAAAAAAGAGTATGGATGGTTCATGAAGGTGTGTGGTTTTGAAGGTCATCATTTGGGCTTGGTGGTTGGGGCTTTGCCCCTCGACCCCGCAGGGGGTGCTGACTCTATACCCACGCAAGAGGCTCTGCCACTCACACCATTGGGGGTGTTATCCCTAAACCCCCAACAATTTATAAGTATAACCAATTAATAGACCAATGATTAATCAAATCTACAAAATACATATCCTTTGTTGTAGATCTCCGATTCTTCATAAACAAAGTCATAATAAAGGATTATTTTGTTTCATACATTGGCAATTTATATAGTACACAAGGATTGCCACAGACAATGTTGGTCTGCTGTATTTATTATATTGTTGAATACAAGTTGAGTCTGAGTCAGCAGGAAATGCCATTTTCTTAATGCAAAAAGCTAAATGTATCAATGATGCCCTTCACAAATAACTGATAAAACAATCGCATATATTAGTATCCCAGATAAGGGTAAACTGGAACATAACCAGTTATCTTCTAGTTTTTACTCATCTGGTCCGCTTTGTTAATCAGTTTGATAACATAGCATGCAGATTTGCAGGCTTTAAATGAACTTCGGTAATAGATCCCACCTGAATATACAGACTAGTCAGGCACGTCTTCATTAACTCATGTCAACATGATAGTTTCCGGGACTGATTTTTTTATGCCACTATATATATGTATGTATGTATGTATGTATAGCTCACGGAGGCTCTATAATGCCTATGATAAATGCTTGATTAATGTTATCATAGGAATATTTGTTAGAAATGTGTCCTATCCCTTGGCATCTGCATCATGGAAATTTGGGGCAGCATAGTTAAATAAGTAACCTTTAGATTGTTGTGAGGAAATATTTTGATGCAGGGTACATTTATGCTTATGTTTATAATATAATTAGGATACAGTAAACAATAAAACACCAAATACAAAGTCAATCACATTGGCATGTTCCGGATGCTTAATGGATATTATGATCAAACCACGATGACCATTGGTTTCATATGCTATATGGTTGATTGGCCTGATATAACTGTTTTGAAACTACAACATGAAATATGTGACTGCAGTGTTGCAAAATGATAAAAACAATTGGAAAATACTCACAAACTACAATAAATATAAAAACAAATATCTTTGATTGATGTACAATTGCTTATAGGCTTGAGTTGCTCATGCAGCATGCACCCTTCATACTTAAAAGTGAGCCTTTCACTTGCAGTCAAGGCTTTCAGCTAAAGGAAAACCATAACAGTCGATCTCCACTATAGAAATCCATGTTGAATCTTTGATTTGCTTATCTTTCCACTTGACAAAGTATTGATCATAACTTTTGTTTTTTGTTCTCTATAAAATTCTTTGGTTCGAAAATTTCTCTATCTCCTCAACCTATTCTGTTATATCTGACATCTCATCTCCTCTTGTAATTCTGTTAACATTTTCTCCATAATTAAATCTAAAAAAATTTCAAATATTAAGTATGGATGAAATTCTAAACTTTCTAGGTAATTCAATCTCATATACTTCGCTGAAATTTTTCTTAATTATTCTGCATGGTTCGATTTTCTTTTGCCTAAACTTGTTATATGTTTCTATAGAAATCTCTATTTGGTCAAGTAAACCATGACTAAATCTTGAATCTCAAAAAGTTTATGTCTGCTGATTTGATCTCCATATTCTTTATACTTACTATTCATCTTTTCCAGCTACCCTCTTACCTCTTCTTATTTCTTCTTGTATTCTGTATAATATTTAGTCATAGCACTCATTTTACAGTTTGAAGTAATTCTTTCTATTCTAAAACATTTATTTGATTCTGTCCATACACTTGAAAAGGTATCTTTACAGATACAGTATACTTGTTCATTGAATTATTGTAAAAAAAACTCTTGTTGTGGTAACCCATAGTCCCAAGTAGTTGTCCTTCACTTGATAACATCTCAAGAAGTTTTCCAAACTTTAATATACAGCTGCTGCCTGTCTATCACTTGGCAGATGATATGCTGATCTGAATCTCAAATGTGCATTCATCTTTATCGACAATGTTTGCCAAAAATGACCAACAAATTTAACATCTCTAACACAGTATTGTTAGGTAATCCATGCAATCCCACAGTTTCTCAGAAAAATAAATGAGCTATGCGCACAACATAATTAGTTTTCTTTTAAGCAATAAATGTGTGATCCTAGAAACTCTGTCAACTATATAAAAAAGTGAATCATCTCATCTTTGAGTTATTGGCAAATCCATACAGGCATTATCCCATGGTCTCTTTTGTATGGGCAAGGATTAATATAATCCCACATTTTGATTACTCCCTCTGGATACTTGACAAATTCTACAGATTTGCACATATGTATTGACGTTAATAACAATTTAGGCTAATAATTTTCACTCACCACAGCACACATTTTTGTCAATACCAAAAATGACCTGTGAATCTGCCACTATGTATTTCTTATAGAAATACACAATCACTCATAAATAACAAATCATCTTGAATCAAATAATCTAATGATAATCATTCAGTTATGTCCACACTTACTATTATTTTAAATTGTTCATACGCCAGCAAAATCAACATCAATTTCATAAACTTTTTTTCATTTCATCAAATCTTACAAATTCAATTCTTATTTCTACCAAAAATTTACATCTTCTGGTTAAATCTGTTGATATTATGGCCTTTACGACAAATATCTACTACCTTGGATAATAATAAATATATAGAATATATATTTATTATAAATCGATATATAAATAATAATAATAAATATAGAGATATTTATTATTTATTGTTTATTAGAAGATCGATTTACTATATATTTGAATGGAATAAACAAAGTTTATTTAAAGGGCCCATTTAAATAAACAAGGTTTATTTTGAAGGCCCAAGTCGGCCTTCTTAAGGAGACACCCATTCACATATATAAGGAGATCGATTCCTGAGGAGAAGAGTATCATAAACATAACATACTATCTCCTCCTTCAAGAATCGATCATCCTTGAGTATTCAGGAGCAGCAATTTTAGTCTAGCAAATTCAAGCATCCTAGAGGAGCGAATTACAAGGGTGAGATCTTTGGATCGAAGGGCTGGAAATTG
>MU228229.1:1638380-1676550 GCA_018584345.1 Thuja plicata
GAGAGTCAGTATCAACATATCTAATGACCCGCACAATAGGGTCAATGAAGGAGCAAATGTATCTGCAAATGCAAGCAAGTTACAAGTTAGAAACACCATAAATTTTAAAATTCTTATTTCTTAAATATTAAAATCAGCAAATGCTAAAATGAGAAATAATTTTATTAAATCGACAATAACAATTATCTAAGTTTCTTACCTCATTGTAGACCACCAATTATCATCAAGGACTCTTTGTTTCTCTTATTTCTTAAATAATAAAATGAGCAAATGCTAAAATGAGAAATAATTTTATTAAATCGACAATAACAATTATCTAAGTTTCTTACCTCATTGTAGACCCACCAATTATCATCAAGGACTCTTTGTTTCACACTTCTTCCATCCGGTGTGCTTGATTCATGCCATCTATTCCACTCTGCATTGACCACCATGGATTGTAAGACCTCTTGGACTTCAAGCATCCTCTCCAACAAAATAAAGTAGCTAGCATATCTAGTCTCCACGGGCTTGAGGAATTCTTTCTTGGAAAATGTCCTAAATAACGCAAGAGATGTGTGATGATTGCAAATAAACATTTGCACATCTCTAGCCTCAGACACCATAGCCTTTATCCAATCAATTTTTCCAATGTCCTTCAAGTTGTTGTTCAATGCATGTACACATGGGGTCCAAAAAATGTGCCTATAAGTACTCTCCACCATCAATCCAGCTGACTTACACACGCGAGCTGAATCAGTGACTACTTGCACAACATTTGAAGGTACAACCTCTTCTATAGCATCCTTCAAAATCTGAAATTGCGAGGATGCATCCTTCCTTTCTCGTGAACAGTCAATAGCTCTAAGAAAATAAGAGCCTGTTGTGCTAGTGACAATAAGATTGATGAGTGGCCGATGTTTGATATCGGTCCCACCCATCCATGATGATAGAGCACCCATCAGTCATCCATGTTTGTCTCACATCCTCCATCAAAATACTTACTTTTGAATACTCTTTATCAAGGACAGTGGTGCGTAGTTTTCTCTCCAGGTGGTCCAAATGAGGGACCAACATCATATATATCTTTGCACATTTGTCTATAAAATGAGGAATGCGACACATGGAATGGTATACCATGAGCAAAAAGAAACCTACCAATAGATTCTTCAGCCTTCTCTTTTGCTTGTACATTAAACAAATCAGCAACATTTGTTTCTCTTTTGGTCTTGTTTCCCTTTCCGCTATTAGTAGTGGGAGTGGGAGTGGTAGTGGTTGTGCTAGTCATAGGCATATTGGCTTGCACATTCTCTATTGGACTCCCCATTTTCAATGCCTCCCTCTCCATGTGCAATCTAGTGGCCTCAAGTTTTTCCTCTTGTTTAATCAGTTTGCATCCTTTGACTCCTTGCCCACCTATCCATAAAAGATGGCAATACACTCTAGTATAGCTCCCAAAATAATGTTTCTTACATATATGGCACTCCCATTCCCTACTACCCCCCGTATTTTTTTTCTTATTCTGATCTACTACTCTTGAGGCAAATTGTAGGAGAGGTTTCTTAGGGTTGAATGGGCCTTTGGCATAATTTTTAAGTTTTTGGGAAGGGCACTCAAATTGATTAGAGGTTGCTGCATCTTGTCTATGAACATCCACATTATTTGAGGACCCCCTATGGCTGCCTTAGAACTAGGTCTTTTTCTTTGTGATATTTGAGTTTCTTGCATAGCAACATTCATGCTATCACTACTTCCCTGATAGTCACTCTCACTGGTGCTCATGTTTTCAGATTTTGCAATGTAATATAGTGCTGCAAGTTATTAAAAAAAAAGATATTTCAATGTTTCATCCAAAATGCCCTCTATGAGATGAAAAAAATAAAAAATGGCAACATGGCAACAAAGTTTGAAACAAACAAAAGGAAAATGAAATACATACCTGGAATGAAAGAAGATATGAAGGCAAAACCTCGTCTTGCAACTCCAAAATGCAATCTTTCCTCACTGCTGTTGCTGCTCTATGTTTTCTTCTTCCTCTTAGCAACTTTGATAAAACTACAAATGAGAAGAAGACTTACACTTTTAGAGTTTTAATGGTCAAAATAGGGTACATTATTTTATTATAAGCTAGAAGCCATGTGGGGCCCGCGCGGTCTAATAAAAATTTTAAAAAATGTTTTTTTTTTGCTTTAAGCGCCATCCAAGTGCCGGCTGGAAAAAAAGGGGACAGGAATCAATACAGGGGACGAACAAGGGACAGCCACGCCGTCCCCGGTACTGATTCCCGTCCCCAAGCTCCGGCTGGTCTCAAAAATGCCGTTTTGGGGACGGTCCCTGATTTGGCCTGTTTGGGGATGGCTTGGGGGACGGCAAAAAACCGTCCCCGTTCCAAACCCGGTACGGGAACGGGTCCAAAAACATAGGGGACACGTCCGCATGGAGCATAGGTGTTATTAGGTCAGTTTTCTTACCACGATTGCTCTCATATATAAGAATGTAGGGCCAATTATAATTTGGCTAAACAGAACGTTTTGCAGTCTGTCTAATATTGTTCAAGGTTTTAGTGGTTCGATACTACAAACAGGGGCTTTAGATATCTCCTTTGTGGCATCTTGATTCAGTTAAGATCAATATATGGTATTGTATTGATCACAATGTGTATCTGAAAAACTATTTTCCAGGTCTTGTACAAAAATGAGAATGATAGTTTACCATAGAATTGTAATTAGACTCTGTTGATGTTTATAGATTCGATCAGATAAAATGATCATAATATTATGAGAAAAGATAAATAAGCAATATATTAATATATATATACACTAAGTTACCACATTCGCTCAGACCCAATGGAATTCGAAAGTCGATTCGCTACAAATTCGGATACGGTGCGAATTCGTTGCAAATTCGACATCAAACTGAGGAATTCGCCGTAAAATCTCCGCGCGGGACCCTGCACGAATTTGAGGAGAATTTTGACGACTTTGCAAACACCCGCGCGAGCCCGGGAAGAATTTTGGTCAAATTTGGGACGAAGTCGGCCAGCAATACCCGCACTCGCAGAGGATATCTAATGTAATTTGAAAGTCTTTGAAAGATCTCTGATTATATATATACAGTCGTCCCCAATTGACATATTTGTTCTCAAGAGATCGTCTCTTCATATTGACGACATTTGTCTAAGAAAACCCTAATTTAGTCGGCTAAGGAGATTACCTCAGTATAGATTATTATATTTATTAAAAATAATGTATTAAGGTGTAACAATATTCATGCGATAAGTATATTATTTATATTTTAATTTAAATAATAATAATAATAATATTATATATTATATATTATAATATTATTATTTATGTATTTAATATATATATATTCTTGTACGGACGAACCCAAAACGAATCGAACCCAGCCCAAAAAAATAATGGATGAATTTTGAACCCGAATCTCGAACCCGCATACGAACCGGAATCTGAACCGGCAACTTAGTATATATATAATAATGAATATTATTATTATATATATATATATATATTAATATACATACTTGTAATTATCTCTTTATAATATTGAATCAAATAATATCATGAGAAAAGATCATACTACATTATGTATGCATATTAATATATATATAATAATAATATATATTAATATACATACATATAATTATATCTAAATTATTCGATCAAAAAAACATCATTCAATATTATATTAAAATGCTCGTTGTTATATGAGACCGATGAGTATTGGTCATATTAATATATATATACTGATTGACAAATTTTGCCGATTCATATCAGTTGATGTACCTACCGATTAATATCGGTGAAATCGATCGGGCATCACCGATCGGGTGTTTTTAAAGCATCGGGTATAATAGAATTGTTAATATCGATTAATATTATCAGTCACTAATAATATATTGAAAAGACAATCATATAGAGTCATGTCTCTTTAAAGAGACATGCCTCTATATTATTATGTCTTCTGTATTTATATCCATCTGCTGATTGATTGATGACAAGCATATACAACATTGAATGCAAGTCTTCTCATAATCAATCAGCAAGAAATCTGAGATAACTTTATCAGCATTTTCCTTTGTGATAATTTTCATATTCTTATAGCGCATAGATATTTGAGATATTAATTGTAAATAACATAGTTCATAAATTGCTGGATATCTGAAGTGAAAAGACATATATTAGTGTTCATATAAAAGTAAAATTGCATTCAATTCAATTCTGCTATAAATCTAGTATCTTTAACAGACTCTATCGGTAATGGGTTCTGATGTAGTGTGTTTGCAATTAGCCCTAGAGTTTTGGTACTAGCATAAAAGAACATCCATTCATGTGATGATAGTGCTAGCAGAAAGTCTAATATTGTTCGTGTTTTAAGTTGTTTGATACTACAAACAGGGGCTTTAGAGGTCTCTCTTTTGTGGCATCCTGATTCATTCAAGATCGCTCTATGTTACTTTATTGATCACAGTAATGTATCTGAAAAACAGTTTCCCAGGTCTTGTACAATAATTGGAAAGAAAGTTAACCATAGAATTGTAATTAGACTCTTTATCTGTGTTGGGTTCTGATCTTATGTGTTTGTGATTAGCCCAAAAGTTTTGGCACTAGCATAAAAAACATCCATTCATTTTATGATAGCTTAGCTATAAGTTCATTTCGTATATTGTGATTTTGATCTCATATTCTGGGTCAATGTTAGGTTGCGATCATGATACGTCTGCGACATCCAAATGTTGTACTTTTCATGGGTGCTGTAACAAAGCGCCCCAACTTGTCAATTGTGACTGAATATTTACCAAGGTAAGGTGGTGTAGTTATTATCAAATTACCAAATCATGGCATTATTGTTTGAGCATTTGTCATCCTGATAAATGTTGCGTTTTCTGGAGCAGGGGAAGCTTGTATCGTCTTATTCATAGAGCAGGAGCAAGGGAGTTACTGGATGAAAGACGACGATTGCGAATGGCGCTAGATGTGGTGGGTTTCTAGCCATTTTATTTCCTTCGGCGTTAGTTTCTTTGCACAAGCTAAATACATTTCTCAAATTCTGAATTGATTGAGGAAGGTTAATAATTTTAATAATTTTGATTTTATTATTTCTCGTACAGGCCAAGGGAATAAATTATTTACATCGGTATGACCCTCCTATTGTTCATCGAGATCTGAAGTCTCCTAATTTATTGGTTGACAAGACATGGAAAGTGAAGGTCAGCATATAGATTTTGTCAAGCAGTGTAAATGTTGGGAATTTTAGCTTGTGGTGTGGCAATAATTGATCAAAATTAATATGCAAGCCATTTGAAATTTGATTTGTACCACAGTTTGGAAATTAATATGGTCAATTGATACAGGTTTGTGATTTTGGTTTATCACGATTCAAGGCAAACACATTCATCTCTTCCAAATCTGCAGCAGGAACGGTAAGCCTATTTAGTTTTATTTGATTCCTGATATAATTGATCTGTTTGTTTCTATTGTGTAATGCAATGTGGGTGTCTACATTGGCAATTCATTTCTTTTTTACTATCTTCAGCCTGAGTGGATGGCTCCTGAAGTGCTTCGTGACGAACCATCCAACGAGAAATCTGATGTCTATAGTTTTGGTGTAATTCTTTGGGAGCTTGTCACTATGCAACAACCGTGGAGTGGCCTAAGTCCAGCACAGGTCCATTTTAAAGGAACCCTATACTTTGCAATAGAAGATATGTTTTATTTAATTTCGAGATCTGCATGTTTACAGCAGATTGCAGTACTCTCCACACTTGGGACATTATTTTTTCTCATTTATATATCTTGTAATTGAACTCTCTTTTTTGGCAAAATTGTCAGTGATTTGATCATGGTATTAGTAGTGAATTTGATTTATCTTCTGCTTCTTTAATCTGATCTGGCAGATATGTTTCATTGCGTGACTGTTGCACCATTTGAATATATAATGAATGAATTACTACAGGTTGTTGGAGCTGTTGGCTTTCAAAACAGGAGGCTTGCAACTCCACCAGATATGCACCCTGAAGTAGCTTCCTTAATTGAGGCTTGCTGGGCTAAGTGAGTTGTGTTCATTCAAAATTATTTTTGATATCTTCATGTTTTTAAATATTTGTAGGCAGATATATCTGGGCTTGAATACTGATAATCATAAAACTTTATGACACTGTGGTTTGGTTACAGTGACCCAAGACAGCGACCGAGCGTTTCAAATATTATGGATTCTTTAACTGCATTGCTAAAGCCTTCAGCCACACAACCTGTCCATGGTGGCAAGTCATAACTTTCTTCAAAGGCGTGCATATAAAGGGCGTGTCATTTTCCTTCTTGTAGTAACTTCAGGCGGTTGTTTTCTAGTTTTGAGGTAATGATATCAACTCATTATAGGAAGTGAGTGGTATGTGGGCAGTATCTGGAACTGAGAGAATAATGTTATATAAATTCTGATGTTATTTTTTCTCACGTTATGTCTGCTATTTGCAGATTTTTGGATTTGTCGATGACAGCTTATTGTAAGGTGGATAGGTTGTTGAAGTGCAAAGAATTTGCATGTTGGATCTTGCTATAGCGGCAAATGTAAATTAAAAAATTCATTTCTTATTCTTTGAGCCATCTTCTCAGTCTTTTCTCAGTGTACTTGTAAATTTGAGAGCAATTCCTGCTTTGAAGTAATAGACTCAGAGAATTGGCTTGTTGGTTCGGAAATAATATAGACCTTTATGCCTCTCTTTACGTCCACAATTAATTTTTAGCACAAGTGGTTTGGCCTCGGCTGAGATAGACATTCGAGTAAATTACTATTTTATTTTCTTTCAAACGACAATCTAATTGCTTTTTGCTTTCTTGCTGATGCCTGAAGAGGAGTCGAACCTGCAGTAATTCTCTCTCTTTCTCTGTCTCAATCGGTGGCTTAATTCTTTGCTTTATAATTCTAAGTCCAGTAGGTATGAGCATGCGACTCATCTTTGCTCTATAGAAGATGTCTAACATTTATCCTAACACTCAAACTACACTAGT
Organism: Thuja plicata; assembly: GCA_018584345.1. Lineage (NCBI taxonomy): Eukaryota > Viridiplantae > Streptophyta > Pinopsida > Cupressales > Cupressaceae > Thuja > Thuja plicata. The sequence goes on from MU228229.1 coordinate 1,645,388, forward strand.
ATTTAAACTGTTGATTGCTAGATGAGTAATCTCCATTTATTTTTATGGTCATAATACTTCTAAGAGCTAGCACTGTGCTACTAATTTTACTTGACACAGAAATCAAAGATAATTAGCTTAAAAAGTAATTATGATCTTCTATAATAGTGTGAGTTCGTTTGATATCCATTTAAGCAACATTTTATTCGTTGTGTTGCCTATTTTTAATCATTATTTGCTATTTGTCTAGCATACACTTACCCTTGGCTTGCTTGGTTGTTTTGAGACTATCTCGTGAAGCTCTTAGACTGGTAAGAGTTGTTTTTCACAGGCTGAAATCCAAATAGTTGTAAGTGATTGAAGATTCCAAGACTTTGAGAACACACTTCTGTAATAGTCAATTGAAAGCTGAATTTTTGAGCTGAAGGCATCGCTTCATTATATGGTAACAAAAATTTCACGGTAAAAGGTTGTTTGTTATCTTAGATGACAAACAAGTGATACAATATCAGGCTTAGATAGTATGCTATTTCATTTTTATAGAGTAGAGTTCCATTTTAGGAAGCATCAATGTAGTATGGGAATGAATCCAGGTCCTCCCAAGAATTGAATTGCACTTTAAAATAATTATATTTCTATGAGTTTATTTCAAAATTATGTGGAAAGTTTCGGACCCCACATTCCGTAGAAGTGAATTATTTGGCATTGTTATCCTTTAATCACCTGAATATTTTAAAAATATTCTAGCCAGCTTTGTTAGCCTTACTGTAGAGATAGTCTTTTAGATTGTGTTAATTAGGTAAATCTCTTGTATGGAGAGTTGTCTCTACATTATAAACGGATTAAAGATTTTTCTTGTACGTTGAGTTTGAGCATTCATTCTCTTTATCTCTTTTTTTTTTTTTGTTGGTGTGTGGGGAGTTTCGAGCATGTAAGTTTTGTTTTGTTTTATTGTGATTAATCGGTAAACTATTAGTGATTCCATTATAGATTAATGGAGTGACATTGCAATATTTTTTTTGAGTTCCGCTATTTATTACTTAATGCACAAGTCAATGCAAATGTTTTAAATGCTATTTTTTAAAGAATTTTCTGTAGTTTAACGTTTGGCGAACTTTTAATTGGGATGTTTTATGATGTATAAAACTGATTTGTCTGTTTGGAAGCCACGGCAAACTAAGCAATGTTATTCAACTAATCTGCACGCTTAAGAAGATCCAATCCATTTCCTAAAATATATTAGGTGGATTGTGATGTATAATTGCTTGATTTATACAATTGAAAATTTTCAAGTATATTTAGAAGTATTGATCTGTGCATCTAATTCAAGAAGTAAACAATTTAAATAAAACATACAAATCTTACAAAAGCATCTTGCTTAGATGTGTCAATCTCATTCTGTTTAAGGGTAGTAATCTTACAAAAGCATCTAGCTTAGATGTGTCAATCTCATTTTGTTTAAGAGTATTAATCTTACAAAAGCATTAGTCCAAGTGTATTGTGTGGTGTAAAAAATTCCTTGTAGTATGACAATGGAAATAAAATGTAAAGGAGACACGTTTCCTTATATTGCATACCATCTTTCTCTTGAGAAACAATAGATTGCATTTAAAGAACTGGATATAATATATTACAAAGAGTAGTTGCCCTTATGATAGCATGGGTTTCTAGTCTTTACCTCCCTCGGAATATGGCTATTGGGCTTTTGTATGCAAAATAGAACTTCCTCAATTCCAACTACTAAAGAAGGAATTGCCCTTGGATCTAAAGCAAATGATATATTGTGAAATTGTAGTATGCCTTCATTTAAATTGAGATAATTATATTGCAACCCATTTAAATTGAGATAATTATATTGTAACACATTTTAATTGAGTGAAAACTCAAAAAATGAAATATCACGTAATATCTTCATAATTGTAGGGTTTGATAAACATTGAGATGGCTCCTTTTCTTTATCTCATATGGATTCTCAAGTGTGTTCAATAACATTGCATTTGTTTTACCCTTTGATTATCTAGCTAACATCATGGGAGAGCGGGGAGGAGAGTGACAGTTCAAATTTGAATTTGAGTCAGAGGATCAACATAAAAGCAGCAAAAAGTGGTCTTCCCTCTTTGGAGTCAAACCGACAGGAAGTCTTATTTACCACCTGTTAAGAATATATTGAGACCCTCCCAAGGGAGCTTTGCAATTGACATGTCTGATCAAATAATTAATCATACCATTGCAAGAATGAAGAACTCTCTGGTTGGGAGATTTATGGGGGTCAGACCCAATATTGAAGTGGTGAGGGCCGATGCTTCTCGGAAATGAGACTTGAAAGGGCAAGTGGATGTGGCGGCTATGGCAAAAGGATGTTTGTCTTTCTTTTTTTCCCATGGAGAGGATAAAATGAAGATTTTATGCTATGAACCATGGATGATAGGAAAATACCTTGGTCCTTAAAAAATGATGCCCTAATCTTGTCTTTGAGGATGAGTCAGTTAACCAGGTACCGTTCGGTTTGGGTTAAGCTCTATGGCCTTCCTCTAGAGTGTTGGATAGAGGACATATTTGCTGGGATAACCAACTCCTTTGGGGAGCTATTATCAATAGATAATGTAACAACCTCAAGAAGACGGTTAACATATGTTAGGATATGTGTGGGTATTACATAGGACATTGATATGCTAGAGAAAATTGATATCCACTCAAAACTGGGATCGTGGGAACAAAAGAGAGAATATTAAACTATCCCCTTTGCGTGCTTTCATTGTAAGAAAGTTGGGCATTGGACAAATAAATGTTCGTCTAAGGCTAACCATAGAAAGATAAAGAAATGGATACCTGTTGAAAAGGTGAAAATAGATGGGGGAGAGACTTCAAGGGAGGCCCAACATAACAAGAGAGAGGAGAAGGTTCTAACCCCGGAAATTGGTGATGAGAGTATGGTCAATGATCAAACAAATAATGGTAGCTCTGAGAGTAATGAATGTCATCAAGATCAAGTGGAGGAACAAGGTGTAGAGGGGGAAATTCAGGGAGCAAGCAAACAAGAAATGATAGAAAAAAAGCCAAAGAGGGGGAAGGGATTAAGCCACCAAGTAGCTCTGATAATGTTAACCAATCAGATTGGAGTTCAGAGACTACACGTCACGAAGGGGAGGAGGAATTAGAATGGAAGGATGCCCAACAATGCAAAATTTTAGGCCAAGGGACATCAGAGACATCACAGAATATGCCCCAGGGGATAAGAACAGTCTCGAATGTCAAAACACCAAAATGGGGGGATGTTGTGTCCATCAGCCAAGCTCTAATGGGTTACTAGAGTGATCAGGATGATGGGACAAAGTGTCATGAGGAGTAAAAAAATCAAAGAATAATCAGGGTAAGAATGGCCGACCATGAGAATGATAGCAACAAAACAGGGGATGTGGGAGGAATGGTATCCTCTCATGGCCGACCCTCGCACCAGAAACTAAGAACCACGGAGGCTAAGAAGAACATAGCGGATGAAAGACAGATGACCATCCTGGAGGTGGGTTCTTTTGTTAAGGTATGAAGATTATCTCTTGGAACATAAGGGGATTGAATAATCCCCACAAGCAAGATCTTGTTAGAAATATGATTAGGGACAATAGACCATAAATTTTTTTAATTCAAGAAACTAAAATGCTTAAGGAGAAAGTGAAGAAACTCAGATTTTTTAAGAATTCCAATATTTGTGGTGGAGATTCTGAAGGTGTTTCAAGTGGAATTGCAACAGTTCCACACTCTGATATCATCAAAGGTGATGTTATATATCAAGGGAACAATGTAGCTTGTTTAGAATTTGACATCTTATGGACAATACTTCTTGGGTGCTCACTAATATTTATGCTCCTAATACTAGAAAGGGAAAAAAGGTTTTTTGGGACAAGCTGTCCTCTCTGAGAAATAGTTTCAAATCAGAGGAGTTGATTGTTATGAGAGATTTTTAACACACCCCTAAAAGAAAATGAAAAAAATGAGGAAGCCAAACAAATATGGAAAGCAGAATGGACTTTATGAGTTTCATAGATAATCAAACTCTCCACGATATTGACTTGCAGGGTATTAATTATACCTTGACTAACAGAAGGTGTGGAGATGATCTTATTCATGTTGGACTTGATAGAGCTCTCATTAACAGTGACTGGTTCACCCATTACTATTGTTCGTTGTCTACCCATATGCGGGTTGGATCAGACCATAATCCTATCACTTTTTTGGCAGATCCTATATCCAAGAAAAATGAACTTTCCTTACAGATTTGAGAAAATGTGGACTATGCATCCACAATTGGAACAAAAAATTGAGTGGTGGAAGATTAAAAGAAAAGGAACTGCTATGTTTATTTTGGCTAAAAAACTTAAACATGTCAAGGAGAATGTTAAAGCTTGGAACAAGGATACCTTCGACAATATATTTTCTACTAAGACTAATATCTGTTTGGAGCTGAAGGCCATTTAGGACAACATTCAGAAAGAAGGTTATGACAGGATATCAAGAGACCAAGAAAATGAGAAATTAGTTGAGCTTCATGACATAATTGCCAAAGAAGAAACTTTTTGGAGACGAAGATCCAGAAAGATTTTCCTGAACGAAGGGGACAAAAATACCAAATAATTTTTATTGACTACCCTTAAGCACAAAATGACATAGAATATACAATCTAGACATTAATGGTACTCTTTCGGAGGATGACGATGCTAATAGAATGGAGGCTAATTTTTTTTTTCAAAATCTTCTTCAATAGGACAAAGACCTGAATAAAGAGGAACAAATGGAGTTTCTGGACTACATTCCTCAAATCCTTAATGACCACCACAATGCGAGTCTTAATGCTATCCCTTCAAATGTTAAAATAAAGAAGACTGTTTTTTCTTTTGATGGGGACAAAGCTCCTGGTTCGGATGGTTATCCTATGTTCTTCCAGAACTACTGGAATATTATAGAAAATGATATTACTAATGCTGTTAAAGAATGTTTTGGATCTAGAAAATTGTTGAAGGAACTGAATGACACATTTATTGCTCTTATACCTAAAAAATAAGGGGCTAACAAAATGGATCAGTTTAGGCCTATAAGTTTATGTAATATTGCCTATAAGATTATTTCTAAAGTTCTTACCACCAGGATTTTGTCTATTCTTCCTTTCCTGAAATCTTGGCAGCAAAATGGTTTTGTTCCTGGTAGACAAATCATGAATTCAATAATCTCTATACATGAAAATGGGCATTCACTGGTGGCATCTAAAAAGGAAGGGCTCATCCTCAAACTTGATTTGTAAAAAGTCTATGATAGGGTTGATTGGGACTTTCTAGTGAAAGTGCTGAAGGCTTTTGGATTTGACAAGAAAAGTACAGATCTTATATTTCAGTTAATTTCTTCTGTCACTTTCTCTGTTTTGTTTAATGGCTCTCCCACTTCTTTTTTCAAATCTTCCAGGGGTCTGAAGCAGGGGGACCCTCTCTCACCTGTTCTCTTCATCCTAATGGCAGAGTGTTTGGGCAGGTACATGGAGAAATTAGTAGTGAAAGGGGAATTCAAAGGCTTAAATTTGTCTTCTTCCATTCAAGTCAATTGGGGAAAGAGCTCTGTGTTTTTCTTTAATGTTCCTGAAAAAAGACATAAGAATCAAGAGGATTTTGGGCTGTGATATGGGGACTTTGCCAGGTACTTACCTTGGTCTACCTTTATGCTTGGAACCCCCGAAGTCTTTGTGGAGCTTTTTAGTGGACAAGTATCATAATAAACTCGCTGGCTGAAAGGTACGCTGTTGAGTCAAGCAAACAAGATTCAGATTTTAAGATCTTCTCTTCAAGGTCTTTCTCTTTATGCTCTGAGTATCTTTAAAATGCCTAAGAAGTTTGGAGAAGCAATTGAAAAAATCTAAAAAAAAATTCTTTGGACTGGAATGGAAAAAAAGAAAAGGATAGCCCTCATTGCGTGGGACAAGGTTTGCAGACCGATTAACAAAGGGGGGCTTGGCCTTCACAAAATCAGAAATCTTAATGACCACCTTCTAGTTAAACTTATATGAAGATATTATACTTCCAGGGGAGAATGGACGTTGATATGGGATAACAAATACAGTAAGAAGCGTCCTAACCTTATTAGCTTTCTGGGTAGTGAGAGTGGTGTTGGAGGATCCTTTATATGGAGAAATGCCCTTAAAAATAAGGAAATAATAAGAAAAGGTGTCAAATGGAAAGTTGGAAATGACAGGAATGTTCTTTTCTGGGAAGATGATTGAATATTGCAAAATCCCCTCAAGGATTTCCCTGGATGGAAGGACTTTGAGAACTAGTGCAAATTGAGATTTAGGAGGAAAGTTGCGGACTATTGGGATAGAGATCACTAGAAGGACCTAACAGTGATTGACAACTCTTTGGGTCAGCTCAATACATTTCTTAATTCCACTATTTTGATTGAGGAGGAAGATACGATAATATGGAAGTATAACCCGATTGGGAACTTTACTATCTCCTCTTTGTATCACCAGAAGTATGAAAATCTTAATGAGCCTTGTTGGGCCAAAGATTGGATTAAGGACCTTACTCCTAAGGTTAATGTTTTTTTTCTGGATTTTGCTGCAGAACAAGGTTTTGACTAATGATAACCTGAGAAAAAGAGGTGTAATAATTGTTAATAGATGTTACTAATGTAATCAAGATGAGGAGAATGTGAATCATATGTTTCTTCACTGTCCCTATGTTAGAAATATATGGGATAATTTCTTTCAAATTCTTAACATTGAGTGGGTTTTTCTAGAGGATTTGCAGTCTTTTTAACTCTTGGAGCCATCATTCAAAGAATGAAACTGTGGTAAAGATGTGAAATTTCATACTTCCCTATGTGTGCTGGGGAGTTTGGAAAGAAATGAATGAGAGAATTATCAGAAACAAAGCGGCTAGTGAAAAAGAGGTGTTCTACAAAATCAAGAGAGTAGTCAAAGAAAACTTGTATCACAAGGAAAGTTTTATGGAACCTTTAAATGAGGAGGATATTATTTTCTTCAGTAATTGGAGAATTAAAGGCAATCTCAGGAAGCAAAAAATAAAGCCAAGAGAGAAGAAGCATGATGGGATTGCCCTCCTACTGGATGGATAAAAGTCAATTTCAATGGAGCTTCGAAAGGTAACCCGGGGGTGGCTGGGTGTGGTATAGTCATAAGAGATGAATATGGAGTGTGCAAGGGTATAAAATCTATTCCTATCAGAATTCAAACTAACCATGTAGCTGAGGTGAACGCAACTCTTCAAGAGCTAATCCTTGCTAGGGATAAAGGTTGCAAGAAGTTATGGCTCGAGGGTGACTCCAACAATATAATTAAATGCCTGAATAATGAAACTCCTGCCTCTTGGACTATACACAGTATAATGCAAAAAGCGAAAGGTATTATTCATTCTTTTGAAGGTTGTGTAATTTCGCACAACTACAAAGAGACTAACGGAATAGTTGACTGGGCTGCCAACATGGCGTGCAAATTGGAGGTGATGACGCAATGACATGATGGAGACGATGCGCCATATCAAGCGAAATCATTACTGGATAGTGACTGGTTGTGGAGTAGACAATTTTATTTTATAAATGGTAAGTCTAATCAAGATATTTAATTCTGAAGTGAAGTGTCATTATTACCATTTCTGGAGCAAGTAATTTTTGGTGATTATGAGTTGGATGTGGCACGGATTTTGGGTGAATTTGGCAAGTTTGAGAGTGACTAGTTTTAACGACATTAAAAAAAATTATCACAGAGAATGTGTTTTTCACCAGAGAGCAAATATGGGTGGCAGCAAGAAGTGCTTTGAGCCTGTTAACTGTGAGTAATGGAGAGATAAGAAAAAAGTTTGGAGTATTTTTAAGGAATGAGGGATGGCTTTGTTTCTGGAGCGGCTTCCTGGCAGAAACCCTACGGTGTCACGACAATTTTTCAAAACCTGGAAAGATGGTAAAGTGATGGTGGGGAACTAGCTTATGGAAATTACAGAGGAGATAATTGCTGAGGCAACTGGTATGAGAATGGATGGGCTTAAGTTCTACAAAGATAGAACTATTTCTGATAAAGCTTGGGAGAAATTTATGGAGTCGGAGGAAGAGAAAGCAAGGCTAGTGAAGGTGAATACTTCCTATCATAATCCCAAATGTATATCAAGGCCATGGAGGTATGTGCTCTATGCAATCATTAGCTACATCACGCTCGATGGTAGGTTTACCTGAGCCTATGGTCATCATTTCATGCTTCTGAATCACTTTAGGCACAATGTGAAAATTAGTTTGCCTTTTTATCTTCTTAGCTCGTTGGATTTTACTGTTACTAGTCTGCAAAAAGACCCGAAGGATGACCATGACTCTCACTAGGGTTTTATGCTTTTAATCTATGATATCTTGAAAACCAAAAGGTGGAGAGACCTCTATTGAAAAATATTGAGAGGGATGAGAAGGAGACGGAAGGTGATGAGGAACATTGAATTTGTTTGAAATAGGTTTTTACCCAGAAAGGTAAAAACCCTAGCAAAAGAAGAATTGTTTTGTCCTCGGATGAGATGGAGAAGGAGCAGAGCATAGAGGATAACCTTGGAGAGGATTATGGGGAAGAGAATAGGAAGGATAACATAGATAATAAATATACGAATCAAACTACCGTGATGAACACAAAGATTAATTGACAGAAGGGTGCAAATCAGACTGTGGAGGAAATAGTTAAAAGCATTGAAAAAGATGCAATGGAGCATGCGGGGAAAGATATCCCTGCTAATGAGGAAACATGTAAAGGTTTTAATGTTTCTGATGATATGAAGAAAAGAAAGGATTGTCTTGTGAATTTTACCTGTACTTTGGATAAAATGTTGGATGATACTGCCAATATTAGAAAGCAAATAGAAACTATGAAAGCTGAGATCAATATCATTAAAAGTTTTAGCATTGGTGAGAAACCCGTTGCGATATGTTTGGAGGAGATGAAAGACGCGGTTGGAAAATATGAAGCCCAAGTGGAAATTGCGAATAAAGTGTGCAACATGGAAAAATAGCTGAAGGATATGACTGACAGGGTGGTGGAATATGACCATACAGGAAAAATCCAAATTCTGGACAACAAAGTGGAAAAATTGGAGGATACGATGCGCAAGATTGGGGGGCAATGTCTAGTAATCTTAAAGGTGTATACGAGCCATGCAAAGATTCTGATGGAGAAGTTGGATCAGGACAGAGGGGATAAGGATGGAAAAGAGGTGAAGGAAACCATGAGACGTGACAAACGCACACGGGATAGTACTAGGAAGTTGAGTCCAAAGGAAGATAAAGAGATTGAAGACCTCAAGAACTCTATCAATCAGATGCAGATTATGGTTATCCAGGCACGAGATATTGTGGATGGCATGTAGCTGTCCTTTTTTTGGTCCTGTCTTTTTTGCTGTCCCTATTTATGTTTGTTGATCTGTGGGACTTTATGTTTGGTTGTTAGCCGACTAGGCTTTTTTGCTTTCCTTTCTGGGTGATGTAGCACATATTCTGTTGAACTTTATTGAATATTTGTAAAACTTTTTTAAAGGTTTTGGGTCCTTGTAAAACCTATTTTTACGTAATCAGAACATTGTATTTGTTTGAACATTCACCTTCTAAAAACACAAGTAACATATTCCCTCTAATCTAAGAATAAAATAACTTTGTTTGTTGAAAGGTTAAACCTACTACATATTATTTATTAAGAACTAGTTGATATCAAAGATCTCTGATAGAATTGCATCGCTGATTGGAGAAGTCAAATTATTGAATTTAGATATGAAAACTGGGAGGTAAGTTGAACGAGGCTCCTAGTTCTGCAAATATCTAGTATTGGCTTAATTTAATTTCATATCATGATGATTTATTGTTAACATGTTTTTCTTTATTGTATTGTGAATAAACATCTTTTGATAGTTTGTAGGTGCTTAAGGGACTATGTTAAGAAGTCTCATGATTTTGTAGGTTATTAAGTATTGTTTCTTTAGAGTATGGCTTCTAAATTAAGATTTACTTATTGTCTAACATTAGTGTTGATTCTTTTTAATTAATGAGTTTTGGGAGTTGACGTTTATCATAAGATCTTAGGTTCAATTAAAACTATTGAGGATAATTTATTTTTTGGATAGGCAAAAGGTAGTTGAAGAGGTCGCACTAGCTATATGTAGTGTCAATTAAAATTAAACAAAATGCATGCCCTTGCTACATGGGGTGCAACACAGTCCAACCAAAACTCACAGTGTCAAAATTCCCTATTCTAATAACAAAAAGTTAAATTGTCATGATCTAGATTAATTGGCACCCCTTTTTTCACAAAGGAACTAAGCACCGTAAGATGTTTGCCTGTTGGAGACTTTTTCCTTTTAACATTTGTCTATAGTGTTTCGATGCACTATCATCGACGCGGAAATTAAGCCTCGAATCTGCACTATTTGTTGAATTAGCATGAGCCTTAGTCAAGGCACCCAGATCTTCCTGAACTAAAATGTTGTAGAGGAAACAAAATTTCTTGAATGCATGTGCTTGTTGAACATCCATAATACTGGGAGGGGAATGAATCAGTATTCCCTTGAAAATTTTAAAACCTTTAAACAACCATTCACATAGCATAATCAATTGCAGTAGAGAAAGAAAAACAATAATAGTAACACATAACACTTGACACCAAGATTTTTACATGGAAACCTGTAAGGGGAAAGCCACAAAGAGTTCTATCAATATCTTATAACCAGTTACAAAATATTACCAAGATGCTCACTGCATGACTTGCTCTCGGAGGGCTCATTGCCCAATAAGTATACAATAGATTTGAATTGTTATAATTACATATCATATATGCATTAATTATAGTTCCATTAAGGTTTCATTGAGGCCCAGTAAATGGATTCTGCATACTTCATTAGTTTCTAATTGATTACTTTGCACTTCACAACTTATCTCAACTCTATATCACAATATTTGACTTTGTATTTATATCAAACTATCATCACTTTTTTTTTCTATTAAATATAATATATGAAACTACAAAATCTAGTCACGACTGCAGATATGAATTGATAGACAATTATTTTTGTTACATCAAATATGGCATTTTAGCATGAACAAACCAAAATGAACTACTAGGTATAGCGACATACATGTGGTATACGATAAATTACAACTAGCAACATCTGATATATAATAGGATATACAAAAAGACACATGTAATCAACTTATTTCTTGTAAGTCCTTTCACTGAGCCTACTGTCCATCCATGTAGTCGAACCTTCTTCTCTTTTAATCTATTTTAGGACTCTATCCTCTTGTATATATTGCATATAAGGATGGTCAATTTATTAAGCCACTGGTATCTCTGTTGTTGCAACAATTGGGAGTGTTGCAATTGGGGCTGCTCTCTCTTGTCTTTCCTTATGCTTTTCTTCATTGAGATTTTCCATGAAGTTCTCTAATGCTATCTTGAACAGAGAACTATCTGGTGTCCTTACCCAAGTATAAACATGGGAGATTTCGCATTTAAAAACTCTTGTTGTCCCATATTGGAGGTCTGTGAATTTTTTTTTCATTCAATCTTATTACGACTATAACCTGCACAACAATATTGTGAAATATGAGTCTCCACAGGGACTCAGTAAGATGCCTATCTCTCCCATCAAATATATTGTCATTAGGACATTTCCATATAAGCCATAACACTTCAATAGAAAAGTTAGACCAAAAAATATCACAATGTTTTTTTTTTAAGGCTCCTGACATATCCGGACCACTTCAAACATACTAACATTTCTAGATAAGGATAAAACAAATAAATTCTAAACTTCCTTAGAAACATGCAGTCAGATAATATATGTTGAACACACTTTGGAGATCTACAGAATGAGCATATATTGGGTTCAACATTATGCTTTTTAATCGGCAGTCTGTGTAGGAGGAGGCACCACATGAACCATTTTTTCTTGGGTTCAATCAATCTGGCGTACAACCCTTCAAAGATTTTTTGCCATACTATGAAGTCATGGCTAAGGTTCCAGAAGGAATTGACATGTTCAAAGATCACAAAGTCACCTGAGCGGAGGTTGTAAATGTACTTGGCTTTGGCAATGGGGAGGGGAGGGCCATTTGGCCATCTATATAGAGTCATCCTAGAGTCATTGAAGTCACATTCTCTACGCAAAGAGAGAGAACTACAAGCATCCCTCATGATTAAATATGTCCTCCACTGGGATTGCAGAATATTATATTTCCGCCAAATATCCTGCCAACTCACAAGCATACCACCTTGGATGATATTTTCCATCCGTATGATACCTTCGGATGCCCAACTCTTAGCAGAACAACCTTGAATCCAAGACAGAGGTTTATCTCCACATTTCAAATTCCACTAGATTGATTTTTCACCACAAATCAAATTGTTCCCTGGTACAATCTTGTTGTTTGATTATACCAATTTCACATGCTCGCACCCTTTCCAGATAGACTTGAACACATTAGAACCTATGACCTTAATTGGGAAATTACCAGACAAAAGGTCATTTAGATGCAGTCTCTTCAAAGAGGGTCCTTTGATGGGGACTTCTCTAGAGGTATTATGTCCAACAAAGACCTTCCATGGTTCATCTCCATATATATATTTTTACAATCCATTTGACTGTTAGGGCTAGTCCCTAGGTTCTCAAGTCTTTAAGGCCCAACCCCCCTGTGTTTTTTCTCATAGTGCACCAATTCCAATTAAGTGCATGCCTCTTTTTGAGCCCCTTGCCATCGGACCACAAAAGATCTCTAATTTGTTTATGAATGAAATTGAATTGATAGTGATTAAATAACCATGCATACACATAGTGCACAGTGTAGGAAGATAGAATATTTTGAGATGCCTGACATCTACCAACCAAAGAGAGATAATGGCTATTCCATTTTCCAAGTTTCTTAACTATCTTACCTTTGATCCAATCTCACATTTCCTTCAGATCTAGATTAATGGAGAATGGTATATCAAGATATCCAACCTAATGGCTAGATCATCCCCAAGATAATGAGTCTTCTACACCATGATGGGGGGTGCTCATCCCACCCCAACATTATAGACTTGGTGAGTGAAACTTTTCTTCTAGAAGTAGCACAACATAGATCCAATTTGTGCATCATATCATTAACACCAGTTTCTTCTAATTCAATAAGAATGGAGCATCATTTGCAAACTTGATATTAGTTAGGTCATCCCTATTTGGAAGTGCAGCCCCTCTGACTCTAGGATAAATTGAGTTATCCCTCAATAGAAAGTACAAGGCATTTTTCTATCACAAACGATGCAAGAGCTAGAGGGAAGCCTTGCCTAATAGATATAGATAGGTCAACAGATTTTGATCTATTTCCATTAACTTCCACCCATGCTCAAGCATCATTCATCAATGTCTAAATCATCTGACAAAATAGTTTTTGGAAGCCCAAATTCTCTACCACAATGAATATAAACCTCGATTATATTCTATCATATGTTTTTATAGTCTAGTAGAATCATAGACTTGTTGATTCGTGTTCTTAGCCCAGTTCATGGCTTCCTAACAAGTGACTAGATTCTCGAGAATGTAACTTCCTTTAACAAAGATCATTTGTGTGGGGCTAATCACTTGGCGGAGAATATTCTCCATTCTTTTTGCCAAAACCTTGGCCACAATCTTGTAGGAGATATTCAAGAGTGTTATTGGCCTCCAGTTCTTAATAAGAGTTCTATCACCTTCCTTGGGGATAAGTTTAATCAACCCACAATTAATCTCACCGCCTAATGATCTATGATAAATAGCCTTTGTATAAACCTAATGGAGCTCCCCCCCATCCAAATGATGTTATTTTTGTAGAATTCTACTGGAAGCCCATCCAACCCTGAAGCCTTGTCATTGCTAAGAGAAAGGAAAACATTGCTGATTTCCTCCACAGTAATCCCTCTATTCAAAAATTCCACATTCTCTTCGTTGACTTTATTAAGAATAATGTTTATGATCTTGTCTCTAGCCCTCTCTATATTTAACCTGTCATCTTTTGTTATGAAAAGATTACTATAGAAGGAGGCAAAAGCCTTCAGGATATATTCTTGGCTAGTAAGCTTATTACCATTTTCTTACAGACACTCATCATCACATTTTACCAAAAAGGATGTATCAATATATACCAATCTAAACATACTTTAGGTTGCCTCCACATGCTTCATTCAAAACTGAGTCAGCTCTCCAAAACATTTCACACGATTAATTTTGATGAGTCAACATAAGTATAGAGAAAATTAAATGTCTACTAGAAAACACATACTACAATCAATCTTTAACCTTACCCCTAAACTGTGAGAGAAAATTTAGTCTTCTAACAAATTGCGAACATCTTTAAGAAGTTGTTTTATAACAGAGGAAACAAAGAAACTACCAGACAAAACTTCCAAACCCTATCACTTTGATACTGTAGAATCATACCACATGAAAACTTGAATTTTAGTAATACAAGCATCCATAAGCATATGGTGAAAAGAACAAAGCAATATCTGTAAGTACGGAGGAATGTAGACCAAAAAGAGAAACACACACACACATAGTCAGCCATACATAACATATTGGCAAACTTTCTATATCACTCCAAAAAATATCATAGATCTTCATGCTCATGAGTCTAGGAGAAACATGACACTAATGAAAAAATTCCATCATTATCCCCGTTTTTCATTGATGAAACATGCACAGACAATTGACACCATACTCCATGTATCTAACTACTCCCCGTTTGACATCAAGGGAAAATGGTGCATACAAAAAAGGTCTTATGCTAATGTATACTAAATATATTAAATTCTCCCACTAAGTAAAATACAAAAAGATTAAGTACAAAGAATAATTTACCTACTTTTGGAAATAAAGTTTGTTAATTGGATGATGTTGACCCTGGAAGCTTCTGAAAATATGCTTGTCAAATGTCGTTGTTATCATCCCAGGCTTGTACTGCATCCTCGAGCAAGTCGTCTGAGTATCCAACATTTTTAATATGCTTTCGCCTTCTTCAACAGTAGTAGGAACTAGATTAGCTCATTCAATTTTTTACGCTTTAAAAAGAGCACATGAAAGTAGGGATACATTTTCATTAATGAAATATTTTATTTGTCCTAGAGGTAGAATGATATTCTCTCTCTTTTATTGTTGTTCAAAGAACATCTTATGAAAATCTTTAATATCAGTCCTTTTAGACCCAAGTAAGTCATGTTCTGGGTCAAAGGCATGATATGTTTCATTAATTTGAGAATCAATAGAGTTTATTTCTAGCTTTATGCTCTGTGTAGCTTCAGGCCATTGCAAACTGTATAGATATAAAGCCTTGCCCTCTTTGGGAAAGTTCTTTCCCTTAGCAACCAACTATAGAAATACTTTGTGTGGAAGAGAAAACTTTCCTTTTAGCTTAGACATTCCCTTTTATTTCTCCTTTTCAATTTCCTTGACCATTTCATTCTTAAGATCAGAGGAGTTACCTCTAAAATAATTTATCAGTAATTTTAAAATTTTAATACCTAAGAGAAATGGATCAATATAAATTTCAATTGTGACATTATGTAATGCTTAAATTGCTTTTTCTAATAGCTTGTCACTATTTTGGTGAGATGCAATTAATTCCTTACTCGGAAAGGAACACATATCATCTCCCAATCGAAGCTTGTGTAGCAGAGCCCTTTTTCTTAGGTCAAATAGAAATTTAGAAGATGAGATAGGTTAAAATTTTAGTTGCACATTCAGTAGGATCTTTATGGAATCCTCAAAAGTTTTGGACGAAACACACACTTTCATTGTAGATTCAGATATCCCTTTCTATTTTTATTTTGTCCCCTGTTTCCTTTTTCGTACTTCATTTTGGTCCTTAAGTTTATTTTTCTTTTCTTCTTGAAATTTTAGTTTCTCTCCTACCTTTTCTTTCTCAGTGTGTTCAAGTGCATCAGTCATAGCATTATGATCCTCTTCTAGATTCACTATATTTTATGGTGAGGGAAGAGGTGTCTCTTCCACAATGATACACTCTTCTACAACTATATTTAACTCTAGTTGTTCTTGATTCTAAAAGGGGAAGACTTTCTCATTCTCATGTTGTTCACCAGTATCTACATAATCTTCCTTAGGTTTTTCTTCTGACAATATTCCAAGATTTTCTGCAATTTCAAGTAGCCTTTCCATTGTTTCCTTTTGTAGCTTTTCAAATTCTCTTCTTTTCTTTCTTATCAAAATAGTGTTTCTCATTTTCATTTGAATTCTATAGTATACAAGTGTTGCAATGCGACTTTGTACTAATCTAACAAGGTGGCACCAAAATTCTATGATGCTTGTTGTTTGATCTTCTCTTCATCTTTTGCAACATCATATCTTCTTTTTACTAGCACACTCCACAACTCCACACAAAATTCCTTGTTTAAATATTCCATACAGGCTTATAAATCAATAAATTATTTAACAAAGGCTTCAACAATTGTTGCTTTATCAGTCTTATCCACTTCACTGTACATTTCTCCAACTTCTCTCAATTTATTATCAGTTATCATGTAGTTGAACAGGGTGTCCAACTTAAGAGATTTTTTCTTGATTGTCGTTTTCTTCTCTTTGTTTTTCCTTACATGAATCATAAATTTTTCTTTTTCTTTTTCAACTTCCCCTTCATTAGAAGTATCCACAATATGTACTCTTTGTCTTTTATATCCCTTAACCAGTTGTTGTTGTTCTTCTTCCTCTGATTCCTCTTTTTCTTTTGCAAACTATTCTCTAGTAGCCTTATTCTTTGTTTTCCTTGTCATAGAGGTTGTGGATGTCTCCTTTTTTCCTTTTATGCAAGATTTTCTTTTAACCCAAGGTGTTTTCTCCTTTACCTGAGGATTATGAGTTGTTCTCTTCTTTTCTAAACTTTATGGCACAATCTTGTGGGACCTAGTAGTAGTAGGAGTGGAGGGGATCCTACTAGATCTACTGGAACCTAGAACAATATCGGCTTCTCTTCTTTTTTGATCTACTACCTCTTGAGGAAAACCAAGTGTGCAAACAAAATCATCTTTTTTTTTGGACATTCTTGTCAATGATCAGTTTCACCAGTTCTCTATGTACTTTAATAGATTTTTTTGCATGTGTCATGTCTTTCTTGAATTTCATATTTGGGGATTCTAAGCAGATCATTAGTCAATCTGACTACTATTATTCTAATTGTAGTGGAGTAAATGGAACCCTGCAAAAGTAAGACTATATTCTATTGAGAGTCAGGTTCACAACACACATTCAAATATCTCGAACTAGCTAAACTAGCGAAAATATCTTATTATAGATAAAGAAAAATAATATTTTGGTTATAGAAGTGGGAAGACCAGATGACATAGAGTCTTCGGCCCAAGTCTGAGCATCTAGGTCGAGGATGCAAGTGCGATGCGCTATAGTCCCATACATACCAAAATAGAAAATACTCAAAATCTGGTGAAAAGCCAAACCCGTGCTTCAGAAAGTTAATAAAAATGTATTAAATGAAAGAGATGAATAGAAATAAAGAAAAAAAATGCAAACCCTCATGCATTCAAATGTCTTCAAAAAAATTGGACACAGTAAGAAGAAATTTTTTTGGGGCCTTTTGGAGAGTTGTCTCAGTCAAGTCCCTATTTTGATGTTTCTACCTCTACAAGAGACAAATAGATAGATAGATCAAAAAAGATAAACAAATGATAATGTAATAGAAATAAACCCTTCTTGATGGAGGAAAACCCCTATAATGTGAGATAAAGTAATTGATAAGGGATGTGATAAATACAAAGATGCCCAAAGACACAAGAGAGATAAGAAGATATTACCAAAAAGCTTGAAAAAACCAAGAGAGATAAATATTTTGTTGTAAACAAGTGTTGCAGCTAATAATCAAATATTGTAGAAAACTGAGAGAGAAAGAGGATGCCAATATTTTAAGTGAGAGCCGAGAGCTTCCAAGAGAGAAGCTAGGGATATTTTTCCCCATAGAGTTGGAATGAAGGAAGAAGCTAGATTTAAAGGGGAAAAAAAGCCTGTCATACTATTCTAAAAGATTCTAGGTCGTTTCCACTGACAAAAGTGGGTGACAAGTGGAAAGCATGCATAAGACCAACATTTCAATGTGAAGATTTTGCAGGACAAATGCATGGCGCGCTAGTGTCTAGGCGAATCACTGTTAAAAATGATAGGTGGCAAAGGTAACATGCAATTAATGAAAAGTTGAAGTTGAAAGATAGTTTTTGAAAAGGGATTTTGAGCATCTTGAGAGAGAAAGGGTTGATGTAAGGGATGAAATGGAAATACTCAAATAATAGGGGAATGGACACTAAAGTGGTTACAAAAGTGTAGTCCAAATTTCAAATTGGGGTATGCAATTTTTGACTCTACATTTTGTCCCCACTTTAGCGAGCTTATGAATCTAAATGAATATGCACGCTAACAGATATATAATGAAAGAAAATAACATCATGATACCAAAAGGATATTGTAGAGGAAGACATAAACTCTTTGAACCACATAAGTATTCCCCCAACGTGAAGATTGCAAGACAAATGTGTTAGAGATAAAAAGTTGCATAAGACAACAAGGTTAGCGCATGAAATCCACAAAGACATGGGGTTAGCACAAATACGAACACACAAAAAAAATAAAAATCTTTGAGTTAGTGAAAGAGACCTTGATGAAAAAGGTTGTCTCAATATAATGTGTGATCCCCAAAATGCAAGAAACAACACATGGAGGAATCTAAACACGGAGAGAAGAATTTAGGATTGATTGCTTCAAGGAAGAATGCACCCAATAGATAGGGAAGTAGAGAATTTCGAAGAGACAACACATGACTAAGGCACTAGGTTTCTATGTTGCTAGAGGTCATGCAAATGATCATGATTAGTAGAAATGAACCCGTTGTAGAGGAAAGAAACTACCAAAAAATATATTCAACGTAACCAACTTTGCTATAGAAAAGGGCCGCCATCAAGATAATTACACCGGTATGTGAAACAACTTATATTATGCTAGATATCCATACGAGTAGGGCGATTTTGATTGTGTTTCGATGCGAGTAGAAAAATATAGATAGTCACATGATAGGGAAGCTTTAGATAGTGCACCGACATGCATAGAAAAAGCTAGATAGGCATGTGATAGGGCATCTTAGATCACACCCGTACACATAGAAAAAGCTAGATATGCATATAATAGGACAAGATTTGATAAGATAGTGGATTGGCCCCCACAAAGGCAGATAAATAAGATAGTGGATTGGCCCCCACGAAGGTAGAGATAAGATAGGATTTTAAAATAGACATGCGGAAAGGATAGAATAGAGGTAAAAGTCAATATTTGTTGTCATGCATAGAAGAAGAGGGTGTATCAATAGATTAATGATTGGTGACACATGATTCATGAAGTTGTATTTTCTCTGATAAGGCCTTACATTCACTAGTAGAATGACCCAACACTTGATGATATGCACAAAAAGAGTGTCTCGCTTTATCATTCACATGGAGCTTCTTTTGTGTATGAGGAGGAAGAGTGATCAAGTGGGCTTTGAGAAGCTGAAAAAACATATGCTCTTATTTAGATAAAGAGTGGGGAGCATGAAGCAAGAATTTCTATTGTAGAGAAAAAAAATGACCACTTGTAAGAAGAAGACATAGAGACATTAGATGATGGAGGAGTTGAAGATAGATGAGAAGGCTTGTAACCCAAACTCCTTGTAAAAGAACGTGATTTCAGTTCCAAAGGGATCTAAAGGATATTAAATCCTTCACCATAACATGATCGGAACTCATCAAGAGGGGTAGGATCACCATGAATGGTATAATCAATAGTATTTACATGTTCCTACGATAAAAAAGAATGATTATCTTTGACAGTAGGTGCAAATGATATTTTTAGAATGTGAAGGTGGATAGGGTCAACTTTCTATTCTCCAATGAAGGAATTTTTAAAGTCCAAAGAACCCCAATCATCACCAAGATATTTCTTTGAGTTTGAAGGAGATGAAGGAGGAGAATGTGTAGACTTAGGAATTGCTTATTTAGGAGGATCTTGTTCTTTTAGAGTATCCTATTTAGGGACAACTTTCTCATGAACATCTTTTTCACGAGACGCCACAAGAATAGTTGTTGGCATATTAGAAGATAATGAATTGGAATATAGTTTTGAAAGGTAGGTGTAATTAAATCATGACCAATAGCTCTAATTTTAAATAAATGCATGGAATCAAGATCAACTTTGATTGTAACCACTTGATTGTTAGAAAGAAAATTAACATAACCATGAAGGGTAGAAATAACCACTCCCAAAGCATGAATCTAAGGTTTACCCAAGGTAATTATGGTAAAGGCGCTTGCATAATATAGACCAAGGTTGGAATAAAAATTGGTCCAAATTTTGAAGGAAAATAAACTGTGCCTAAAGTTGTCTTACCAGTTTTATCAAACCCACGAATAAACAAAAAAGATTTAGCAAGGGAATTCATATCCACCTTAATTTTGGGAAATAGGTCTAGAATACAAACATTGAGGATTGAACCAATTTCAATTAGAGTTAACCTAATGCTGAAGCCATTAGCATACACAATGATCATTAGTGGGTTTTCTACATTCCTTACTTCTTGAGGTGGGAGTTCATGAAGATAGAACGTGATATTCAAAAAATCCACTCGAATATGATATATCAATGCATTTTCATACATAGGACTAGTACAAGAAGGTAGACGAATATTTTGAAGAGATTATTGAATCAAGCATTGGTAAATTGGAGGAATTTGAATAAAATCCCATAGGGAGATCTTAGCGGGAGTAACAAGAAGTTTCTCGATAAGGTTGTAGTCACTTGGTTTCTTACCTAGAGGTTTAGGTGCTTGTGGAAGACTTGGTTGAGAAGGTGGTAAAGAAGTTGGATTATTAATATTTTTATTATTTCTACAAGTTATAAGTATGAGCTACCGTTACATAGGAAGGAGCTTTAGACTTTGTATATCTCATAAAAAGATCTGGTGAGTCCCTTTTGAAATGAACACCTCAAATAGAAAGATTCCTTCTCTATACAAAAAGGTGTCACACACAACAATGAAACTTTAGATTAGAGAGTTAATTCAAATCAAGAAAAAGAATGAAAAGATACATCAAATAAATCCCTAAGAGCATCTCATTTCTCTCCAATCTTAAGGATATATTTTATCTTTTTATTTTTCTCTTAGCAGCAAGTAAGATCTCATAGATGACAACTCAAGAAACAAGAATTTGATGAAGATGCAAGATAAGATGTTCTAAGATGCAAGATTATGCTAAATTAATATGAAATTTATGATCAATTATTCTAAATGATACTAAAATGCAGCTTTAAGACGAGATCCTAAAATAAATTATGCTAAATGTTAAGCAATTTGATGCACAATTTAAAATAAAATGATGAACAATGCAAGATTGACTATGAATTGAACTAAGCTAAGTGCAATGAAGATGAAATTTTCCATTATGAGGATGCTCAAATGGAAAATGGATGAACTAAACTAGCATGATGACTATGCTCAAATGAAAGTGGATCATTTACTCTTCAAATGCTCCCTATTTATAGGATTTTCCAAGGTTTTGGGGTGTGTTTTCAATGAATGGTCAAGATTTCTTGCTCAAGATGGATGGCTAAGATTGCAAAGGTATTTGGTAAGTTGTGTTATTTCATCCCATTGGTTGTAATTAGGAGACATGTTTGTCAAGGGTCTTTTTGTGTTCCCTTTTATCTTTGTTGAAGAAAATGAGATTTATTAATTCTTTTTAATTAATTACCTTAGCCATGGATGATGTGTCATGTGACATGTGATGAGGTGGAAAAGACATGTGAATGTGTTGGAATTGAATTATTTTGAAGAATTAATTAATTGACATGAACTATATAATTAAATAATTAATTCAATTACATAGCAGAAGAAATGTGATATTATTAATTAATTTTCTTGTATTTAATTAATGTTTATTCTTGACCATTTTTAGGTATATACACCCTGTTTGGAGAAGGAAAAGTTGCATTCACATAAATGGGTGGTCTCTTTAACATGCAAGGGGCGGAAAAGACTTTAATCACATTCATAGACTCATAAATATTTGTAGAATAATTAGTTGAAGGAACTTTCTCAACATCAACCTCTAGGAGATTAGATGTGATAAAAGAATCCTCCTTCACTAATGTGTCATCCTGAGAGGAGAGTGAATTAGAATGAAAGGATGATAGGGTAACATTAAGAAATGTATTAATGATCTCATATTCTTGAAACAAAATACCTTCTATAATAGAAGAAATTTTACAAGTGGGATTAAAGGAATATAGGGACATACGCAAAGCCAAGTCACCATCATATGCATGAGAAGGAACATTGTTAGCACTTTGAATAAACCTATAAATTGAATTGATAAAAGTTGATTAAAAATTGTATTTTGAAAAGAATAAGTTTAATTAAAGAAACAATACATAATCAAGTTAGTTGAAGGTTGACGTATCATTTTGAAAGGGATGACACCGAATGGGGTTTGAGGCAGTGTCCCAATATTTTTTTTGGGAAAAATAAATCTTTGATTTGTCCATTTTTTAAAGTCAGGACGTCTCAAATGAATGACAAAAAATGGTTTTGAAAATAATGTAGAATTAGTGTTCATGTCAGGTTCACCAAAATGTAGTGGAGTAAATATGACCCTACAAAAGTAAGACTATATTCCCTTGAGATCCAGGTTCAAAACACACGTTCAAATATCTCCAACTAGATAAACTAGTGATAATATCTTATTATAGATAAAGAAAAATAATATTTTGGTTACAGAAGTGGGAAGACCAGATGACAGAGAGTCTTCCCCCCAAGTTTGAGCATCTCAGTCGAGGATGCCAGCGCGGAGTGTGGAATTTTGTGCGATACGCTATATTCTAGTATAGACCAAAATAGAAAAGACTCAAAATCTGGTGAAAACCCAAATCTGTGCTTCCAATAACTTCCAATAACTTGTGAAACACAAGAGTTGGAAAGTTAATAAAAATGTATTAAATGATAGAGATGAATATAAAGAAAGAATGATAAAAACATATCCAAACCCTCATGAATTCAAATGTCTTCAATAAACCTACATAGTAATAAATAAGGGATGTGATAAATCTGAAGAAGCCCTAAGACAAAAGAGAGATAGGAAGATATTACTAGAAAGCTTGAAAAGGCCAAGAGAGCTAGAGATATTATTGTAAAAGAATGTTGTAGCTAATAATATACTGTTGTAACAAAATGAGAGAGAAAGAGGATGCCAATATTGTAAGTGAGAGCTAAGAGCCACCAAGAGAGAAGCTAGAGATATTTTTCCTCAGAGGGATTGAATGAAGCAAGAAGCAGGATTTAAAGGAAAAAAAGAGAGGCTTTTGGGTCATTCAAGAAGATTCTAGGTCATTTCCACTAACCAAAGTGTGTGACAAATGGAAAGCATGCATAAGACTAGAATTTGAATGTCGAGATGTCGTAGGACAAATGCACAACACATGCACATCCACTTGGCATGCTAGTGTCTAAATGAATCATGGTAAAAAATGGCAGGTGGCAAAGGTAACTGTAATCACCCTAAATTGGGCTAGTCTAACCAAAGGCCTTATTTGCCTTAACTTAGGATCTTCCTCCCAATTATGCTAGCCCGATTGCCCAATTACTGGCATAATTCATCAAAACCATTGGAATCCCTCAAATCAAGTATCAACCATTATCGATCAATCAATAATTTCTAATTAATTACCTTGGCCTATTTAATTAAATGAACTGTTAGAGTAATAAAGTGCCATGGGGGGTTTGATGTTTGCCTTGTTTGCAATCTACCTTTGTCAAGTGAGTGTTCCTTCCATGACATTAGCCTTATTATGTGTGTCAAGTAAGTGTTCCTTCCATGACACCATCCTTTATTTGTGCTTGTACGTTCTTCATCATGCAGCGTTTCTTGGTAGTTTGACTCAGTGTACCTATCATGCCTCTCCTTGCTCAAGATTATGGGGGGCTTATCTCCTATTGGTTCTAATTATTCCTTGGTTCGATTGATCAACTCTTCAAGATTTTTTTACAGTCTTCTCTACATTATCATCTTCTACTACAGTGGAGGCTCCATCAGTTACTTTTCAACAATGTTTGCAGCTTCATGCTTTAGAGGTGTTCTACATGTTCTTTCTTTGTTCCTATTTTCTAGGACATTATCTAGTTTGGAGGCTTCTTTAGTCCTTCAGTAGCCTTCATCTCTTTTTGGAGAGGGGTTTTTCCCACTGTGTTTTCTCCTTTTCTCCTCTTTACAAAATTTTTTTGTACTTGGGTACCTGATCAGGCCTTGTTGCCAGGACCCATTTTCCTGCTTTCAACTTAGTTATTTTTAGGTTTTTAGCTTCTCCCTAAGTTTATCTTAAGGAGGGTGTTAGAGTAATAAAGTGATTCCACTTATTAATTAAATCATATTGATTTAATTATTAAGTCACATATTATCTCTATTTTACTTAAGCTAAACTTAAGGCATATAATAATTAATTCTTTTATGAATTATTATTATGCAATCTAGATTTTTGCCTTTTAGGGTTTTGATCACCTTTATTAGGTTTGATCTCTTTGTATTTTGTATTCCCTCTCTGAATGAATATTTTGTCTTTCAGAACTTTTTTATCTCAAAGATTTGCTTTTGTAACAGGTTGCTTTGCATACAAATTATCTTGGCTTATGAATTCTTTGAATTCTAACATGAACTTCATTAAATCCCTTGGCTAAAGTAATTAATTATAGAAAATTAATAAAATCTCTTAAATCACAACTCACCACTAAGTGACAAATCCATTAATAGACCAATGAGAGCTCACATACATGGATCATCTCACATGGATCAATCAAGGTCTAATCATGATTACTCATTAAGAATCAATCTAAACCACTCCTTTCTCCTCATTTTCCATAAAATCAATGAATTTTGAGCTCATTTGATCCCATAATCTTGCATTCTTGAGGCTCTTCTATAGAATTGAACTTTGAATCTCGATAATTAGAAAATATTTCAATTTCATAATGGATTCAATCGATTTAGGATTGATTTGTTTAGCCTGGATGCATAGTAATGGCTTTTGCAATTTTAATCTTCCATTTAGAGTGTACTGTCACTTATCTAATGCATACTATGAGAGAACTAACATAATTAGATCAAACTCTCTCTAACTAGGAAGCTATAATTCAGTCTCAGTTTTTAGGTTTTGATTGATTTATTATGGACTAATAATTGAAATAATGAGTTATAGAGTGTTGTGTTTGTAGATTTGTAGGTACAGATGAAGTACACATACACACATATACATTTTTTGTGCCCACCATGGGGCATAGCCCCATATTTTCCATCATTTTGGAAAATTTGTATGATTTAACACTCTATTTTTGTAGGTACAATGTCGCATGTGGTGAACAAGATCGCATCTGGTATATCCTATCTCGCATCCTGCAAATCTTGGATCGCATCTGGGAAGTGTAGCATTTGGTAAATCCTTAATCACATTTAGTTTTCTTAATTGCCTTTGGTAAATCCTTACTCATTTTTGAGAAGGCTCATATTTAGGGAAGTTCATTAGTCGCATTTGGTGTTACACCTTGCATAATTTATTGGTTCTAATGACTAATGGGTGTATTTGGTGCATGTGATTGATTATAGTAGCTTAACATTGTTTGCAGGACATTCTAACAGAGATTACGCATGTCAAAGATTATGAAGTGAAAACACTTTCAAAACTACTAATGTGTGGTCGTGTAGGTTGCCTACAAGAATTCAACCAAACATCATTATTTTCTTAAGTGATTTCATAAGAATTTAATCAAATTTGAGATCAATTTTCAACCTAATTAGAGGATTATTCTCTTTTCCCTTTTGGGAAAATCTGAAACTCCAACATTAGATTGTAATTTGAAGTCAAATTTGAGGGTAATTTACAATTTTCACGATGCGTTTGATAGGAGAAAATGACATGGATAGGAGAGTATTCTCTTCTTCCTAGTGGAGAATCATAAATCCAAACTCCTAGGTCACCAATCCTCTTTATTGATTTTATCATTAAAGGGCATGTCGGTTGAGGTAAAAAGCTCTCGACAATGACCCAAGTGAGTACGAGTGAACACCAACTCTTCCACCTCACTTTAATCAATACACTTCCTTGAGATGAAAATGTTGGAAGACTTAGTCGGTTTTGTCCTTGGAACATTGATGATCACTCCTTGGACATGATTGGATGTTGTGTAGAGCAGAGCCATTTCTTCGTAGTTTGACTCAGTGTACCTGTCATGCCTCTCCCTGCTCAAGATTACGGGGGGCTTATCTCCTATTGGTTCTAATTCTTCCTTGGTTCGTTTGATCAACTCTTCAGGCTTTTTTTACAGTCTTCTCTACATGATCATGTTCTATTACAGTGTAGGCTCCATCAGTTACTTTTTGATAGTGTTTGCATCTTCATGCTTCAGAGGTGTTCTACATGTTATTTCTCTATTCCTATTTTTTAGGACATTCTCTAGTTTGGAGGCTTCTTTAGTCCTTCACTAGGCTTCATCTCTTTTTGGAGAGGGGTTTTTCCCATTGTGTTTTCACCTTTTCTCCTCTTTACAAATATTTTTTGTACTTGGGTATCTGATCAGGCCTTGTTGTCGGGACCCATTTTCCTGCTTTCAGTAGTTATTTCTAGGTTTTTAGCTTCTCCCTAAGTTTATCTTAATGGGGGTGTTACGGTAATAAAGTGATTCCACTTATTATCTCTATTTTACTTAAGCTAAACTTAAGGCATATAATAATTAATTCTTTTATTAATTATTATTATGCAACCTAGATTTTTTCCTTTTAGGGTTTTGATCACCTTTATTAGGCTTGATCTCTTTGTATTTTGTATTCCCTCTCTGAATGAATATTTTGTCTTTCAGAACTTTTTTATCTCAAAGATTTGCTTTTGTAACAGGTTACTTTGCATACAAATGATCTTGGCTTATGAATTCTTTGAATTCTAACATGAACTTCATTAAATCCCTTGGCTAAAGTAATTAATTATAGAAAATTAATAAAAACTCTTAAATCACAACTCACCACTAAGTGACAAATCCATTAATGGACCAATGAGAGCTCACATACATGGATCATCTCACATGGATCAATCAAGGTCTAATCATGATTACCCATTACGAATCAATCTCAACCACTCCTTTCTCCTCATTTTCCATAAAAGCAATGAATTTTGAGCTCATTTGATCCCATAATCTTGCATTCTTGAGCCTCTTCTATAGAATTGAACTTTGAATCTCGATAATTAGAAAATATTTCAATTTTATAATGGATTCAATCGATTTAGGATTGATTTGTTTAGCCTGGATGCATAGTAATGGCTTTTGCAATTTTAATCTTCCATTTAGAGTGTATTGTCACTGATCTAATGCATACTGTGCTCGAGAACTAACATAATTAGATCAAACTCTCTCTAACTAGGAAGCTATAATTCGGTCTCAGTTTTTAGGTGTTGATTGATTTATTATGGACTAATAATTGAAATAATGAGTTATAGAGTGTTGTGTTTGCAGATTTGCAGGTATAGATGAAGTACACATACACACATATACATTTTTTGTGCCCACCATGGGGCATAGCCCCATATTTTCCATCATTTTGGAAAATTTGTATGTTTTAACACTCTATTTTTGCAGGTACAATGTCGCATGTGGTGAACAAGATCGCATCTAGTATATCCTATCTCACATCCTGCAAATCCTGGATTGCATCTAGGAAGTGTAGCATTTGGTAAATCCTTAATCATATTTAGTTTTCTTAATTGCCTTTGGTAAATCCTTACTCGTTTCTGAGAAGGCTCGTATTTAGGGAAGTTCATTAGTTGCATTTGGTGTTACACCTTGTATAATTGATTGGTTTTTAATGACTAATGGGTGTATTTGGTGCATGTGATTGATTATAGCAGCTTAACATTGTTTGTAGGACATTCTAACAGAGATTACACAAGTCAAATATTATGAAGTGAAAACACTCTCAAAACTACTAATGCGTGGTCTTGCAGGTTGCCTACAAGAATTTGACCAAACATCGTAATTTTCTTAAGTGATTTCATAGGAATTTAATCAAATTTGAGATCAATTTTCAACTTAATTAGAGGATTATTCTCTTTTCCCTTTTGGGAAAATCAGAAACTCCAACATTAGATTGTAATTTGAAGTCAAATTTGAGGGTAATTTACAATTTTCATGATGTGTTTGATAGGAGAAAATGACATGGATAGGAGATTATTCTCTTCTTCCTAGTGGAGAATAATAAATCCAAACTCCTAGGTCACTAATCCTCTTTATTGATTTTATCATTAAAGGGCATGTCGGTTGAGGTAAAAAGCTCTCGAGAATGACCCAAGTGAGTATGAGTAAACACCAACTCTTCCACCTCACTATAATCAATACACTTCCTTGAGATGAAAATGTTGGAAGAATTAGTCGGTTTTGTCCTTGGAACATTGATGATCACTCCTTGGACATGATTTGATGTTGTGTAGAGAAGAGCCGCTTGAATCTTTCTTGCGAGACTACACACATCTAGGTACTCATAGGGTTATAGGCCTCAATCTTGCCTTGTGCGAGATTATGGGAGACAATTATGAATGGATGCCTAAATTAAATACCTTATGTTAGTGACTACTTGGACTACCTCTGAAAGGTTGGTAATGCTTGTGCAAAGAAAATAGTAATTTCCCCAAGACACTCATCATATTGAGCCCTCTTTGACTTTAACACTCGACTAATATGGCTTTCAACATGCATTGTGTGTTGTTGGACTATGATATTCTAAGGAGTCATTGAGTGTGTTCCTAAGTCAATGAGAAAGTATTTCTGATCTCTACCAAGTTAATGAAGAATAGGTGTGTTTGACATCTAAATCACCTTGTTTGATGTGTTTGAATTCACAAAAAAGATAAATAACTCAATTTACAACTTCTCAGACACTCAGACATTTTCAAACCTTTGGATTGACTGGAAATTGACAAACAATCCCCAACATTTGACAAATTTGACATATTTTCAAACTAAGTGGCAAACTAGAACAAGTCCGTTAGAGGCTTGCATCTGGTGTCTAGAGTAAGTCACATGAAGTCCATGAAGAATTATATCTGGTCTATATAAAATTGCATATGGTCAGTCACACATGGGATGGTAGATGTTTAGACACATATCAAGTGATGACATAAATTTTCCATTAGTATGCAAACAACACTTTCGGTAAGCATACACCAAAAGACAGAACAAAGAGCAAACCGAAAAATAGATATAAAGAGATCACCAAAAATAGCTAAGTACAAAGAGAACCGATGACACAACTTTGTGTGTACACCTAAAATGCCAAGTCAAAAGGATAAAGATGAACCTAAAAGAGGAACCTAACATGCAGGATACAGTGCAAACCGAGAGACAGTTAAAGAGAAAACTGAGAGACAGTCAAGTGATTTTAGTGTTAGAGTAGTCTTAGTATAGCTAATAATTAAATCATTTAATTATTAGTCTATTTACTCTATGCTTAAGTTATACTTAGGCAGCTTTATAATTCTTTAGGGTTTTTACCTTTAGGGTTTCGGTATCCTTTTATAAGGACTCACCGCCTTACTTTTCATTATCAAGATTGTATTGTATTCATTAGTTGATAATATAGAATCTTTTTCTGTCAACATGGATATCTCGTCTCTGGCGTTTTGGCCTCCATAGTTTTTCTTCTTCTGTCTTTGTCATGCTTCTACTTGTGACAGATGTGCATGTAGGTGTTCTTGGGAGGATTTGTGTTTATCAAATCCAACATGGTATCAGAGCCATCTTGCTGCTGGCTATTCATTTTTTGAAGCATACCAGACACAGAGGGTTTCAGAGGTTTTTCTGGCTTTTTTCATTGGTTCTGGGGGGTCTCTATTTTTTGGGGCACTTTGGACTAAAACCAACCTCATGGTTGCGTTCAGAAGGCCCAAAAACCCCAGAATCCATATAAAGTTTGTCCATTTTGGACAACTTGGCACCGAGACAAAAAAATTTTGGTTTCCAGTGCCGTACGAACACGGAAATAGAGAAAAAAATTAAAAAAACCTTTTTTTTTAAGGTTTTTTGAGCACTGCAAAATGCACGCAGTGCATTTTTGGGTTGGCCACCGCCGGGCCACCGGCGCTCCACCGCCACCGGTCGGTGACCGGCCCGCCACCCTGCGCGCTCCGCGCCCCCCGGCCTTCTCCGCGTAGCTCGGCCGCCTCCCGGCACCGCCGCCTCCGCTCCGCGGCCCCTCCGCCCAGCGCCCTTCATTGGTGCCACAGTCTGCTCCCGCCACCGGCTCCTGCCGCCCTCCGCGGCCCCCGCCGCTTGGCGCCCACCGCGGCCCCCGCCGCCCGGCCTCCGCCCCACCCGGCCATCGCCCGACTTTTTATAAGCCCTGCGAGCCCTTTTGCGAAGCGGGTGGTCATATTGCGGACCAGGGGCTTCGGCCCAGCCCTCGGTGCGCGCCATGCGCCCGGGGGCCCATTTTTTTTAGCCCCTGGGGCTTAAAACCAGGCCTGTTGAGCTTTTTGGGGCCTTATCACTGTTTTCGGTCTATATGGAGCATACGGAGGCCTTTTTTGGACTTCGTTATATCGTCGGAAAGCTCTTTCCGAGATCTTTCTGAATATGGTGATTTGGTTTTTTGGGTCTATTGTTTTGATAGTTCTTTTTTCTGTTGAAGTATAATATGTGTTTTTGCCTTCCGGGAGTCATATCTGGCTCATCCGGACTCCATTTTTTGGCAAACCAGATATCGTCGGAAAGCTGGTTTTGTGAACTATTCAGTTGTAGGGGTCTTTTTTCTAGATTTTTCTCTAGGTTTTCTCTCCTCCGAGTTTGGCAGTTTATGCACTCCGGTGGATTGCTTGGTTCTACAGGTCCTGGGATCTCTTCTTCTGATATTCTAGCTCACTCTTCTTTCTGATTTTTGAGCTTGCATGCTTCTTCTGATGCATCTTTATTCTGTAAACGCACTGAGATAAAGTGCCTACTTCTGTATATCTGGGATCTTGTACACCTTGTGTGTTTTTGTACTTGCACTCTGTTATAAAGTGCCATGGGGGGTTATGATGCTTATGCCATTTTAG
>MU228229.1:1676919-1703624 GCA_018584345.1 Thuja plicata
CTCATTCTTGTTCCTCTCTTTGGGACTTTCCCTAGATTGAAGGCTTAGTTTCCTTCATCTAGTTTGCTTTCTTGTACTTGGGTACCTGATCAGGCCTTGTTGTCGGGACCCATCTTTCCTGCTTTCTACAGTAGTCTTTAGTTGTTTTGCTTCTCCCTAAGTTACACTTAAGGGGGGGTGTTAGAGTAGTCTTAGTATAGCTAATAATTAAATCATTTAATTATTAGTCTATTTACTCTATACTTAAGTTATACTTAGGCAGATTTATAATTATTTAGGGTTTTTACCTTTAGGGTTTCGGTATCCTTTTATAAGGACTCACCGCCTTACTTTTCATTATCGAGATTGTATTGTATTCATTAGTTGATAATATAGAAGCTTTTTCTGTCAACATGGATATCTCATCTCTGGCATTTTGGCCTCCATAGTTTTTCTTCTTCTGTCTTTGTCATGCTTCTACTTGTGACAGATGTGCATGTAGGTGTTCTTGGGAGGATTTGTGTTTATCAAATCCAACATTTAGAGAATAACCGACCGTCAGAAACTGAGAGTCAGTTGCAGCCCGCAAAAAGTGGATCTGACTTCCACGTCAGATAAAACGGTCTTATTCTATTTATAGAATCTTGATTTTTTTTAAAACTATTTCTTTAGGGACAAGAAACATGAATGTAAGTGCTTTAATCGGTCTAACTGATTTAAAACACATAGACTAGGAGATCAAGGTAAAAGTTGTAAACCTGATCTTAGAGTTAACATTGTTTTTCATGAAACTTGATGATGGCAATCCATATTATAAATAGATGATGCAATCATTCAATATATATGTGTGAATATAGAATAGAGTATGAATGAATCCTACGAGCACATCTATGGATTAGATTGAAATTTTCAAGAACCAGAACAACAAAAAGTGAATTTGGTTAGCAAGAACCAAGAACAGAGGCTACCGAGAATTAGAGGTATTACTCAATCACATTAGGTGATAATCTTATTCATGTAAACTTAAATGGATCTGTATCAGCAATAGAATATTGTATTTACCAGGTCAAATTGTAATTTTCTATCATTCTAACAAGTGTAGCAAAGTGTAAAAATCCTTTCGAGAAAGGTGGATTTAATAGTCCAACTATAAATCTCTTAACCGAGTGCACACTCAACAGTGTTGCTAAAGCTCTTAACCGAGTAGACTTTAATAGGTCTCCACACATACTCTTAACTGGTTAGATCATCAGAAGTGATCAAATTGTAATCCTTAACTACCCCCTTCCAATCTGCAGATAGTGAATATTTTGTGGGTGCCATCCCCACCGCAGTTTTTACTTCCTAACAAGAGTTTATATGATATCATATCTTGTGTTGTGTGTCAATTAATTTCATGAATGTTTCTATGAATGTTCACATGTATATTAAGTTTATGAATTGATATAACTCACATCAAGATAGTATAGATCAAATGAATGGATATACAATTGATTACACAAAGGTTAATTGATTAAAGGAAACAAAAGTTTTAGAGGTACTGATTCACCCCTCCCCTCTCAGTACACACTTCCCATTAATTCCAACAATTGGTATCAAAGCTAAGTCTCTTCTTTGGAAAATATTAAAGGCTTAAGAGAAAAGATCATATAATGGAAAAGTACAGACTCAACAAGAATATTGAAAATAAGAAGCTAGAAATTTGGATGTTCTATGAGCAGTATAAAGAAGCTAGAATCAATATGAGAAAACTGTTAGATGAAAGAAAGATTATGGCATCTCACTGTAATGAGACAGATTATCATGAGGAAGAGATACCAGATTTCTTTGAGTCTTCAGGATCAAACACAAGAAAGGCATCATATACATCAGAAGAAAGCATCACAAGCCTAACTAAAATCAATCAACATCTGCCTAGACAAGTAAAATCTTTGCAAATCGGTCAAGAGACACAGATGGTAAGAATGATTGATGTCATGAACAATGCTAGACAAGCTGAGCAAGAAAGAACACTAGCTATTGATGATAGAAGAAAGATTACATAAAAGCTACAAGAGAAAGAGTATGTACCACAAAGACTTACAAAGCATCACCATGAGATTACAAATCAGATTATTCTTATGAGTCAAGAGGAAAAAATAATAAATGTTGAACTTATTGAAAGAATAGAAGCTATCGGTGAGCTAAGGGATGAGAATGAAAAGTTGAAACATGAGATGAGAATTTAGTAGCAACATAATGATATTATCAAGAGAGCTAAAGAAAGCAATAAAAGAATGGATGATTTGCTTGAATGACAATGAAGAGTAAACAACAACATCGATCTAGGTTTTACCGAGAATGGAGAATCATCAAATCAAGCTAATCCAAAGAATTTCTATACAAATCCAAGACCAAGAAATATTACATGCAATCATTGTGGAAAGAAAGGCCACACATCAAATGTATGCAGAGGCAAAATGAAAGGTATTCCTAAATCTACATCTTCATTCATAGGATTTTGTTATAAATGTAACAAGAAAGGACATAAAGCATATGAATGTAAGTTTGAGATGAAACAACCAAAGAAGAAAACCTACATGGACAAATATTGTCCTACTTGCAAAATGAATGGGCACACAACTCTTGAATGCTGGAAAAAGAAAAAGCAAGCATGAAAGCCTAAAGGTCAAGAAAATCTCAATCAACCGAAAAAGTCGGTAACCAGTATGTATGAGATTACAACACTTAGAAAAATTGCACAACATGTGGAAGATTTGGTCACATTGCTGCAAATTGTATGAGATAGTGGACTAGAAAGTCTAGAGGCTGGACTAACCCTGCAATGGCATACTTACACTATCCTAAAGTTGGTCATCTCAAGAAAGACTGTAGAGACCGAATGACAGAAACCAACACATATCCCAATGGAAACACCATTGAAGACATCTGGAGAGAAATAGAGAAAATGTGGAGAAGAGCTTCGAACAATGATGAAGCTGGACCGAGCAATGCAAATGGTGACACCCCATCCAATGGATCCGGTGACATCACCACCCCCACCTAAATAGAACAAGCATGGAACTGCATTACCCCAAGTTATTATTATACATCAGTTCCATAATATGTTGATAAAATGCCAAATTAGCATAAGTAAAGATGCATCATGGTATTACTTGTTAAAATATGTGATAACTATGCTATTGGGCATACATACTAAAATCTGTCAGTATACACTCAAAGCTGAGACTACCTACACTTACCGAGAAGCATCGGTTAAAATAAGAAAGAAAATTTTCTAGTGCAAACCGAGCCTCGTCAGTAACCAAGCAAAGTGAACAAGTTGTTTGCAACACTGAAACCCGTCGGTAAAAGCGAAGAGTTGAACAACCGCCCCGTAACATCATGTTGTCACCGAAGAAAGAAGTTAATGTCTTAAGCGAAGAACTCTGTCTTCACACACTGAGGATTTGGTAAGCATTAATGACTTACTTTTTAGGTCAAACGACTATAAAAAGGTGACTGGACAGTCTCATTTTTCACCACGACCAAAGAAGAGCGACAAGACCAATTTTTTGTGCAAACAATGACATCAACTCAACCACCAGCACTCCAAAGTAGATCATAAATCGCTATTTTTGTATACAGTAAGTTCTATGACAAACGACAACTTTGTTTATGCATTTCACAGAAAGCCCTAAATCTAAAAAAATGGTTGCTACTTCAAGAACCGTGAAATTGAAGAACACCAAGAAGGGTGAGTTTAAACTCATCAAGAATTTGACATGTGAAGAACCACATTACAAGATTCACCCTGAGGTTTCTTCACAACCCGACGATGCTGGAGCATTCTCGCGAATACCAGCTAGGGTTTTTCTCGTCGAAGATGTTCAAGCATTTATACACTGCAAGATTGCAAAAATAGGTGATTCAGAGGTAGAACAAGCTTATAAGAAGTTATGCAATGAAGATGGAACATTGAAAGATGAGCATAAATATATAGAATTAAAAGGGCTCACTAATGCCTTGTTATTCCTAAAGGTCTTCAAAACTGAGTGGATTCAGTTAGTACTGAGCCAAATGCACAATCACAAACTATGGTTGGATGAACTGAAGATGATAACCTGAGATGTTATCCATGCAGTCACCGGTTACCCCGTAACTGAGAAGGTAAAAGCATTAAAGCACCCAACCAAGGCTGAGACTGAAAAGATCACAGGAGCCAAATGGGATGGAAGAGGATTAAAGATATCCACCATTACCAACTATGAGATGAAATTCAGAGCATGTGTTCTAGGCTAGAAATTATTTCAAGCTAGCAGGATGAACAACATAGCATCCAGTGCAGTAGACACAACTTACAAGATTGTGAAGAAGGGAACTTAGTTGGACTTATCCGAACTTCTATTGAACCAGTTAGAAGAAAATTTGAAGACTATAAGGAATGCAAAGTTAAATACATGTAAGTTTGGCTCACTCATAATGTGTGTTTTCTTCTACTTTCAAGAAACATTCCCATCGGGAGGAGATGTGAAATGGGATAGCACAAAACTGGTCACCATGCAGACTAGTGAACACTTAGCCTCACTGGGAGATAATTTTGAGACAGTCATGGATGAATACTTTACTGTATTCAAAGACCGAATGTAGAAGAGGGTAAGGATCCTCGAGCAACTCATTGAGAAGTATAAAGATGAAATATGTTTCATGGTTGATACAGACCAAACTTATATCAAACCTTTTGTACCAAGGACAATATGGCTTCAACCATTAGAATATGAGATAAATATAGATCAAGCATCTAAAGAAATTGATGCCTTTTTAAATGAACCATTAGATAAGAAACA
Source organism: Thuja plicata (assembly GCA_018584345.1). Lineage (NCBI taxonomy): Eukaryota > Viridiplantae > Streptophyta > Pinopsida > Cupressales > Cupressaceae > Thuja > Thuja plicata. Next base: position 1,681,725 of record MU228229.1, read on the forward strand.
ACCTAAGTTTGGAACTTATGAGGAGGCCAAATCAAGAATTAAATCTGGCTTTGTTGTTAATAAAATTGTCAGGAAAAAGGACAAAATGGGCAAGAACCTGAAGAAGATATTGTCAGCAATAGAGGAAGAAACCGAACAGGAGGAAGAAGTTAAAAAGGAGGAAGAAACTGAAGGACATCTACCTATCAGTGAAGCTGAAGAAAAGAATGACTCTGAGGCCATAGAGTCAAATTCACCACCTCCTCCACCAACCAAGAAGCCAAGAACATCAGCTACTTCTAGAACAAGAAGCCAAAAATCTAAGGATTCAAGTCCTTCGCCTTTAAAGAAAGGAAAAGTAATAACATACAAGAGGAAAGTGGCCACACCGAAGAGAGGGCCAAACAAAAGAATAAGGAAGCTCATCTGAATCCAAGAAGATATTGAGAACATCGAGCAAGATGAAGCTATAGAGTTAGAAAATATCAGGGTTAAAGCTCCAGAGAGCATTGATGACATATGAAAATCTATTGCAAATTCAGGAACTATCACAAATTCCAAAATTAGAAGATGGTTGAAACTAGATCTAGAAGATCAGAACAAAGTTGAAGATACCATCATAGAAAAGATGTATAAATTCATATATGTATTGATTTAGTTTGAAGGCAATAATGTACCAAGGGAACTCTTGGATAGACTATACTCTCGATGGACATTTTATTTGAAGAATGAGAAGGAAATAAGAGAAAGAGTACTTGTTACTCTCATGCCTTCTGTATCCAAGAAGGAAGAAATAGATGAAATGATGGAGAACCACAAAAAGGAATTCTCACCCAAGTTGAGAGCCTACAAATTTATTGAAGGGAAGCTTATAGAGCTTGAACAAGAAAGCCACAAGAAATGGTTTAAAATTCTAAATAGACCTATTGAGGAAGAAAGGCCCGAGAAAGACCTACGCCAGAAAGATGTTGATAAGGAAACTCAAGAACAAATATTAATCAAAGATGTAGAAGATGATACATTAGTTGAGTTAGACAAGGAAGAACAAGACACAACCAACGATAAAAATATGGATGTTGCAGATGAAACATGGTCTGACACCACAAAGGACAACATTGTGGATAATACTATCATTAACATTACCAATGATCCAGGAGAAGAAGTAAACAAATATGAAGATGTCAATGTTACCAAGGACACAACTGATGAGAAGGACACTGGAATTTATAATGCATAGGTGAACATACCAGGAAACATGCCAATATTGATACAAGCAATCAATATTCTACAAGAAAAAGATAAGTCACCTAAAAAATATACTCCCGAGGATGCAGGGGAAGAGGAAAATAAAGACAACACCAATGATCAAAAGGACATCAGAGACACTCACACAGTAATTGATACTGACAATGTTATAGGAGGAGATACAAAGCAAGAAAATGCAAAAACAACAGAGAATGATGCATAGACAAAGACAGATGAAGTACATAAAAACACTGATGAAGGAGATAAACCCAAAGATGGCACTCTTGAGGAAACTGACAAAAATGATACTGACAATGTAAAGGTTAATGTGGAGACATCTAAAGAAAGCCGACAAGCTGAAACAGAATCAAATCAACAAAAAGAAGCACAAGTAACTTAATCAAGCACAACAGACAAAGTTGAGAAACTGGTAATGGTACTGCATTCAAGTGCAACTCAAAAGAAGAAGAAGAAATCCAAGAAGAATAAGTTGGAAGTCACCTTAGATGAAATTATTGAGATACCAAAATGTGACCCAACTATACTTGATTATGAAGCATTGAAAGAATATGGAGAAATATGCCAAAGGAAGGCATTACAGGAGAAGCTAGGGAAACAACACCGAGACTCAATGGTACTGGAAACAACTAGGGACATCTTGCACCAAATTGTACCCGATGTTGATATTGATCAAAATAAGTCAATTCTTGATCAACTAGCCACTCTCATTGAAGTAATTACAACACAAAATATTGATGCAGAGAAGGAAATAAAAGAGAGAGTAGAGAAGAAGTACCAGCATAAAATAATTGAGAACATCAGCTAAGAAGTGACAGTCAACAAGGTAAAGCTTTCAGAATTCATTACTGAATTAGATCCAATTATAACTAAAGCTATTTACTTGATTCAACAACTGAGCACACTGGAAAATTTCACTAAAGAGAATAGTGAAAATATAGAAAAGTTAGATGCAGATCTAGCTAACAGTGCACACAACTTAACCACCGATGGAGACAAACACTAAAAGTGCATTATGAGAAAATCATTGAAATAAAAAGGTTAAGGTAGGAACTATGGGAAGCATAGACACACTTTTGGGAAGAAGTCACCGAGCTCCAATCTCAACTTCTATCGAATCTAACACTCCTTCAACATCCCATCAGTTCAGCAAGGCAACTGATAGCAACCCCTGAGATGTCTGTAGCAGACAACATCTACGATATGAATTCCAAGATAACACTCGAGCACATGTCTCTAGAGAACTTGAAGGAACAATGGGATAAAAGGATGGAAGACATGAATTCTTCACACTCCCACATTCTTGATAAGCTATAAGGTATATACCTTTGCCCTTAATATCAATAAATGGGGAAAATGATAGGCATTCAGATGGGCAAATGATACATGGAAAATGATATGTATAGATAGGTAGGCACTATACAGTACTACTAAAAATAATGATATACTGGCATATACATAGGGGGAGTCATGAAATGACTAAGGATTATATATGTTGTACATACTTAACATTTTGTTAGTATTTTGCACATATCAGTTTTTTATACTAATGTTAAAGGGGGAGATTGATGACATTCATTTGCCATAAGTATGCAAACAACACTTTTGGTAAGTATACACTGAAAGATAGAACAAAGATAAAACCAAAAATTAGATATAAAGAGATCACTGAAAATAGCTAGGTACAAAGAGAACTGACGACACAAATTTGTGTGTACACCAAAAATTGGGATAAAGAGGAACCCAACAGAGGAACCCGAAGTGCAGGATACAGTGCAAACTGAGAGATAGTTAAAGAGAAAACTGAGAGAACAAACCTGAGAGATAGTTGAATGATTTCAGAGAACAACCGATCGTCAGAAACCGAGAGTCAGTTGCAGCCCGCAAAAAGTGGGTCTGACTTCCACGTCAGATAAAATAGTCTTATTCTATTTATAGAATCTTGATTTTTTTTAAAGCCATTTCTTTAGGGACAATAAAAATGAATGTAAGTGCTTTAATCAGTCTAACTGATTTAAAACACATAGACTAGGAGATCAAGGTAAAAGTTGTAAACCTGGTCTTAGAGTTAACATTGTTTTTCGTGAAACTTGATGATGTCAATCCATCTTATAAATAGATGATGAAATCATTCAATATACATGTGTAAATATATAAGAGAGGATGAATGAAGCCTACAATCACATTTATGGATTAGATTGAAAGTTTCAAGAACCAGAACAACAAAAAGTGAATTTGGTTAGCAAGAACCAAGAACAGAGGCTACCGAGAATCAGAGGTATTACTCAAGCACATTAGGTGATAATATTATTCATGTAAAATTAAATGGATCTGTATCAACAATAGAATATTTCATTTACCAGGTCAAATTGTAATTTTCTATCATTATAACAAGTGGAGCAAAGTGTAAAAATCCTTTCAAGGAAGGTGGATTTAACAGTCCAACTACAAATCTCTTAACCGAGTGCACACTCAATAGTGTTGCTTAAGCTCTTAACGGAGTAGACTTTAACAGGTCTCCACAAATACTCTTAACTGGGTAGATCATCAGAAGTGATCAAATTGTAAGCCCTAACCGACCCCTTCCAATCTGAAGATAGTGAAGATTTTGTGGGTGCCATCCCCACCGCAATTTTTACTTTCTAACAAGAGTTTTCTGTGATATCATATCTTGTGTTATGTGTCAATTACTTTCATGAATGTTTCTATGAATGTTCACATGTATGTTAAGTTTATGAATTGATATAACTCACATCAAGATATCATAGATCAGATGAATGGATATACAATTGATTACACAAAGGTTAATTGATTAAAGGAAACAAAATTTTTAGAGGTACTGATTCACCCCTCCCCTCTCAGTACACACTTCCCATTAATTTCAACAGTCAAGATCTTAAACTTTGCTGTTTTGAATACCCTTTTGGTCTCTCTATCAATTTCAGTCATTTTAGTCAGTCAACCTAAAATTTTTCATCAGTAAATTTGTAAGTGTACCATGTATACCTTCTAGGTTCTCAAACAATCATTGTCAAGTTGTGTTATCTTATCATCTTCACTCCTCTTTGGTTCTCAACTCAACATCAGGGAATTCTAACCCTCTGAAGTTGGAACTTGTCAGTCACCTTATCTTATCAAACTCACACTTACAATCCTTTGGACAAACACACTTGGAATTTTTCAAACCTTTTTGCACATAGGAACACTTTGACAAGACTCCTATCACACTTTCATGATTAACAAAATAAACAACCAATATTCTGCTAATGATTTAGAACAACCTCCTAAATTGATCCAATTTCGTCAAAGAGGGACATCGAGAATGAATCTTATATTCGATCAATACTCACCATCAACAACTTTCAATAAAAAACCAAAAGAAACATCCGCAATGGATATACCCTATGAGTGGGATGTTGTATTTGAAGAACAAAATGATGAAGACAATCAAGATAAATGAAACAAACATAATCACATTCTAGGATCCAATAGTGATGAAGAAGTATCCAAGGAAGAGTACCACAAACTTAAACAAAGAAAAATATTCTAGATTACATTGGAGAAAATCATTAATGAGGATAAAGAGAAATAATTTCTCCACTTAGCTTCCATGGGTGTCAAGATTCCTAAATATTACGACGTGGAACAATTGAAATACGAGGAAGTGAAAACACCTATTTCCATCCTCTCAAACCATCTATACATGTTGCAAAAAAAACTTAAGGAACTCAAAACAGAGAAAGATAGACCAACAAAAAAATACTCATTGGAGCATATATGTCCATTCCCATTTGATAAGGACTTACACATGATTCCTTTTCCACCCAATATGGGAAGACCTAAATATGATAAGTATATGGGAGAAACAGATCCTCAATATCATGTGAGGGAACTTTGCGCCTTAAGTATAGAATTCATGCATGAACAAACATACTTGATGAGATTGTTTCCAGGAAGCTTAGTGGGACAGGCCATGGAAAGGTTCTCCAAATTGACACCAGGCATACAAAAATTTGAAGAACTAATCAAAACATTCATCCAACAATACTCTTATAATATACAACACACTATAACTATGTTGGACCTATGTAATACAAGACAATGAAACAGTGAATCTTTTATCAATTTCCTACAACGATGGAGAAGAATGTTTGCAAGGTAATCAAGACAAATACCTGAATCAAAAAAGATAGAGATCTTCATAAATAAATTGGTACCTAAAATGAACTATGCACTTCAAATACAAGATTTTTCTAGCTTCAATAGAATGGTTAAAAATGTAATTCTAGTTGAGGAAGTCATGATTAGGAAAGGAGAAATCACACCTTAGAAATAAAACAAGCCCTCCCATAATAATAATTATAACAACAAAGATAAACCTAAATGGTGGAACAAGAATAAGAATGTTGTTAATGATGGAGTTGTGGATGCGTCAAGTGTAAATGTTAAATCGATTGTGTTCAATCTCATAAGTAGCCTACAAGAAAATAAAGGATATAATACAACTATGAAAACAATTCCAAGAATAAATAATGAGACAAACAAAGGAAAGCCTTGGATTGCTAGACCTAAGCGTACATTCACTCCATTGGGAGAACCCCTTGAGACAATTTTGAAAACTATTTTAGACAATAGGATCATTACACTATTAGAGTCAAAACCATGGGAACCAGAAGTGAAACCAAAATGGTGGAATGATAACTACTATTGTGGCTTTCATCAAAACAAGGGGCATAAGACTAATGACTACATGAAACTTAAGCATGTCATAAAAGATTTAATAGATGGAGATAAAATCAAGGTGGATGGACACATGTCAAATGATGATCATACAAAATTTACAAAACCATATCCTATTATGAAGAGGGAGAAACATCTAAGTATATAGGAAACAAAGTTAACTATACTTATGCTAGTAATGATAAGGTGATCAACATGCTGGAAATAAAAGAGGTATCAATCAATATTATCAATATCAAATGTGTAAAAGATAAATTTGCACACTTGAATGCAGTAACATGAAGTAAAGAAAAGGTGACAATCAAGGGAGGTAATTCCTCATCAAAACAATGAACATCATCTAAGAAACCAGTTATCACAATCCCAAAACTGGTGACATAAAAAAAAATAGTTTCCTCATCATTAGCCAATTACAGCCTGATAGATCAATTGCAAAGAACCTCAACTCAAATATCCATATTTGAATTACTAAAGATCTCTCTGGTACACATGGAAGTTCTTGAACAAGCCTTTCTTACAACCAATGTTCCAAAAGACTTAGATGTAGACAAATTCCAGCCTATGGTTGATCATTTAATGTCTCCTCATTATTTATCCTTTTTAGAAGAAGATGGAAAATCCTTAAATCATCTACATAATCAGCCCCGTCACATTGAGGTTTTGATTCATTAACATCAGGTGAATCATGTATTGATAGATGGAGGCGTGGGTTTGAATATTTGTACCTTCAATTTGGTCAAGGCATTAGGATTTTTAGAACAAGCAATTGATCCACAGAGAAAGATAACCATAAAATCCTTTGATAAAGAAGAGAGATCGTCCAAGGGATTAGTGGTACTACCTATAGACACCTAAATTTGGTCAAGCAAATAAAATAGAAATGAAATGAGCAAATCAAGAAAAATAAAAAATTAATTGAATTATCAAAAGTATTTGGATTAATTAAATCAAATAATTGTGCAATTGAGATTAATTAATTAATTGCATTATTAAAATCAAATAAATTTCAACCCATTCAAGGGTGCACATGGCTAAAACAATTCAATTAAACCATTTAAATAATTCCTAATATTTCTCACCCATCAAATTGGAAAATCAATTTTAACCAATGGGAATTAAGAATGGAGCTCACATGGATCAAGGCCCAATTAATCATCCATCACACATCTTGGAGTTGCATCTTGACCACTCATTTTGTCCCCTTATTTGAAACCATCATTTAAATTTTCTTAACCTTTGAGACAATTAACTCAACCTAACCCTAATCAAGGTTTAATCAACTCTACCCCCTACCTTTGGGAAATCCTTTAAATAGAGGCCATTTTGACTGCAAAACATATCATACATATTTATGAGCTAAGCATCATCACTATAGGCATTTTGATTTGAGTTCATAGCTTCCATTTTGAGTTCAATTTGCATTTAGTGATCATCTTTGAATCATTTTAGAGTATTTGAGAGCTAAATAGGCATAATCATAATCAAATAGCTTCAATTATCATTTTAGGAATGTCATTAATGGATGCTTGAGCTGAGAACATACTATTTTCCTTCCTAAATAGAGAGCCATGAGATGCTCATTGTTGTATTTTCAATTCAATTAGCTCATTATTGTTAAATTTTGTTGAATTGATTAGATAAACAACTAATTTCATGAAGGTATGATTTTTATATACATAAATGACGCCCATCGTGGGGCTGATAGCCTCATTTCTAACAATTGCATAAATTTTTGGTGTATTTGAGTGTGTTCTTTTTCAAATTTTGGCAATTTGCAGGTAAAGTGACATGTATAGATGTAAATTCCAACGCCTTTACACAGCCAAATAGCATGTACCATAATTCATCTATCTTTTGTCTTACTTTCTCTTAGTGCTTCTAATAGATAAAGCGACGCATACGTGCATAAATTATGACGCCTTTACATGACGAAGTAGTGCATGTTAAATATATTTTGTCTCCTATCTATATTTATTTCAACACCTCTGACAACAAAGTAGCGTGCGAAAAACAAATTTTAACGCATTTGCACGACGAAGTGACGCGTAGAAGGCTTATTCTGACGCTTACTGTTTAATTTTGCAGCGCATTTAATTTTATTTTCATGCATTTAAGCTGTTAAATAGTGCTTTGTACCTTTTAAGTTGTGCTTACAATGATTTAAACAACGCATAGTAGCAATTAAGCAACGCGTAGACATCTTTAAAGTAGCGCTTAATATCCTTTAAAATAGCATGTGCTACTGTATTTGAAAATTTGACAGCCAACGACTTAAATGAAAATTATTTGTCATAGTACAAATTTCAAAGCATAAGAAGGTGAAGAATCCTGCACTTCAAATCCACAAAGCGGAAATAACGATCAAAAAGGTGTTAAGGTATGAAAAATGAATCCATAATTAAAATATTTTGGAAACTTTGAATGAAGAGGAAAATCTTTATGATCATGATCTAAAAATTTCAAAATCTTACAAATCTAAACTTGTTTCCTTAAATTGAATCATTTCACTTCGAAATCTTTGAAATAGCTTTAAATTGGGTAAATTTGAGCTTTTGTCTTCTGGGTTTGGTTTCCTCATTTTGTGGGAGTTGTGTTGACTAACTTGTTGGAGGAGAGGATGCAAAGGAGTTGGAACTCTAGCCACTAGGTGAGTAGTAAAAATAAAAAATCAATATAAAATGCGACTAGCCTAGCTAGCCTCAAAAAAGGGAAGATCAAAATCCCTTTGCATTTGATTAAATTGCGGCAAGTCAAAGTTTAAATCTAGCTAACTAGAAGCCTATTATTGTTTGTTAAAGCAGACATTAGGGCTATTGTCTCAACTTTGTAAGTTGATCAAAATGCCAAACATGTCAAATTTGATGATAGAAAGAAAGGTTGGAAAGAACAAACACTAAATTTTAAAGCCTCTTGTTTGTGAAGGAAAACATTAGGGATATGCTCTTCACCTTTGGTGAATCAAACTCCCAAAAGTGTTCGAATTCCATTAGTTAAAGGGCTTGGAATGAATCTTTGTCTATTGTGTTTGGAAGGGAGAGAATAGTAGGGATATTCTCTTTACCTTTTAGGTGAATCAAACTCCTAAACCTATTTGATAATTTCATTTCTTGCTTTCAAATGAATATGCTAGAAAAATTATTGGGCCTGCCTCCCGAGATTTTCCTTTTCGAGGATGCTGAGATGGAACAAACCAAGTGGGACAACCATTTTAGCCATGGAAAATCCAACCCACTATAAAATAAAATACATTCATCCTTAATTTGGTGTGTGATGGAAGGAATTGAGAATCAAACCTCCTTTATTAGTCCTTCGGGATTGCGCAAAATCATGTTTTTATGCATGTGGGAGGCCTCTATAATGGGGGATGAAACTCAAAATGTTTTGAATAGATTCTTGACTACAACCTGGTTAAAATAGAGATCCCTACCTACTAAAGCCATTTAAAAGCCAAATTTGTCCATAGGTAGATTGCTTGGAAGTTTTGCATGTGAAAGACCCGTGAAAACAATTGAGCATATACACTCTATGTGTAGTTTAAGGGTTCAAATTTTACTTTGTTGTGTGTGCTGTGGTCAATGGTTTATATTTCAAAAAGACTACATTCATCCAGATCTGATCATACCTTAAAAATTTTAAAAATCAATCAAACTATGGTAAAAAACAATAACATATACCTGTTCCAGAGGCCTTTTGACGCGTACAAACAGAGAAGTAATGCTTATCAACTGGAAATTAGCACTTATAAACATAAATTTAACTCTTCTGACCAAAGAAGTAGCATGTATAAAGAGACATTTACCACTTATAAGAAAATAAATAATGCGTACAAACTTCAAGGCACACTTATGTGCTATAAAGTAGCACGCCTAAACAATCAACCAACGGGTTCTACTTTTCCAGTGAGCACGTACAAGATATTAAAGCAACACGTACAAGCTTTTAAGTAGTGCATGCAGACTAAGACTCTCAAACAGTGAGTATCTCCCAGGGTTTTTGGAAAATTTTAGAATCATATTTGGATACCCTTTTCAAAGTACTTCATGTCCAAACTATCAGATTGATCATATTGCATCAGATTCAAGGAGTTCAATTTTTTTCAAAGGAATTGATCAAAAGGGTGAGTTAAGGTTATTTGTTACATGTTAATGCCTGATTTTACAAGATCTCACTATATCAATTCAATCTTACAAGCATACGAAACTTACCTTAGGGAGCTACCCTTTCCAAGCGAAAGCCTAGCTTCCTCGCTACCATCATTTGAAAATGAAAAGGAAGGGGAAACTAACACGAAGGATTTTCCCGTTGGATGCATGGACCCCAACCTTATTAATCATGTTAATAATGACACCAATAATAACCAAAATGGTGGAAATAAGGATGCGAACAACAATGCAAACAATGGGGGAGGAAATGACCCTAACAATGGAGGTGCTGACATGAATAATGGAGGGAACAAGGACCCTCAAGATGAGGAGGCCACTGAAGAGAGTATGAATGAAGTGGCTCAAAGTCTTTCTTTATGAAAATCATGGAGAAAATCCTAGAGAGAGATAGGGATAATTATTTCTTTGAACTAGCGCAAGCAGGGGTAAAACTCCCCCATGATTACGATAGCACCACCCTAAACAAGGAGGAGAATGAAAACCCAATTGCGATTATGAATAAACAAATCAATTTTTTTTAACTTTAATTGGACAACATGAAGAAAATGAAAGCTGAAAAACCTTTCTCCATTTAGGCTATATGCATGTTCCCTTTTGATAAGACCCTAATTATGGTACCATTTCCTCCAAATGCGATCTTTCCTAAATATGACAAATACATGGGGGTATCTGACCCACAAGACCATTTGAGAGAATTATATGAATTAAGATTGGAGTTTATGCATGATACCAATTATTTAATGCGACTATTTCCAAGAATCCTTGGAGGAATCATGATGGAATGATTCTCAAAACTACCCTTGAATGTGCGAATATTTGAAGAGTTGGCCTCAAAGTTTGTAACTCGTTACTCATACAATATCAAACATGAGGTCACCATGATAAATTTATGCAGAACTAAACAAAAGGAGGGAGAAGCATTCCTAGTCTTCTTTCAAAGGTGGAGGACAATATTTAATCGATATCCTAGAAGTATGCCCGAAAAAGAGAAAATGGATACCTTCCTAAATAGTTTGAACACAATCATGAACTATCAGTTACAAATCCAATGCCCACCTACTTTTGAGAAGATCATTGATAATGGAATCACCATAGAGGAATTTTTGGTGAAGAGTGGAGAGATCAAGCTTTTTAAGGAAAATAATAATTTTCCTAATAACTACAATAATTCCAACAACAACAATCAAGCTTCAAATAATAGAAAATGCTTTTGGCTCAAGAACACCAACAAGGGCCTTGTCAATGATGGAGTTTTTGAGGCAAACAACTTAAATACACTCCTTTGAATCTCACGAGATCTTCTAATCAAGCGAATAGTGTAAATAAGTCAACGAATTCCACATTCAATAAAAACAACAAATTTAAAAACAAGCAAGAGGCTAACAAACCCAAACCGTTCTTTAGCCCATCACCAAGAAGGAAGTTCACACCCTTGGGTGAACCACTTGAGAATTATTTAAGGACCCCCATTGCTAACATGAAAATTGTCCTACCAGAGTCAAGGCCTTATGAACCACAAGTTGAACCCTCATGGTGGAACGATGCTCATATTTGCAAGTATCATCAAAATAGAGGGCACAAGACCAATGAATGTGTGAGGTGAAAGATTTGATAGGTAATGGGATAATCAATGTGGAAGGGCCTCAAAACAATTAAGATCATGTGGATTTCAAAACTCCTTTCTTCAATCATGAGAAGGGAGAATCTTCAAATAGTAATCAAAATAACAAAAGAGGAAATGACGAGGTTATTTTTTCACATAGCTATGGTAATGTAATCAATTCCTTATTAGGATATGAGAATACTATTAATGTTGTTTTTGTATAAGAAAAACCCTGAAAGGAAACCTCTAATGTTGTTACTAGGGGGAAAGCATAAAATATAATCTTACAAGGAACTACCCCTAAGACTATTGGTCCTAATCAACCATATTCTTCTCAAAGGAAATACAATATTGTGGATCAATTGCAAAAGACTCCAGCCCAAATTTCACTCCTTGAGTTGTTAAAACTCTCACCAAATCATTAATAGATCTTAGAAAAGGCTCTTGTGGAAACTACCACTCCCGACAACCTAGATGTGGATAGATTTTAAAATATTGTGGGTCATCTCATTGCACCTCATTGTTTGTCCTTTTTCCAAACAAGATGACATATCCATTAATCATCCCCAAAATCTTCTTTTGATACATAAACACTGTGTCAAAAGAGTCCTTATTGATGGGGGATCTGGTCTAAACATTTGTACATTGAGTCTAGTCATAGCCCTAGGATTTTCTGAAGGTGTCGTGGATCCGAAGAAGAAGATCACTATTAAGGCCTATGATGATGAAGAAAGGTCTTCTAAAGGAATGGTGGTTTTTCCCATTCAAGTGGGGCCAATAAAAAAAGATACCATTTTAAAAGTTCTTGACATGAAATTAACTTACAACATCTTGCTAGGGAGACCATGGATTCATGAAATGCAAGCGGTACCTTCAACATACCATCAATGTATCAAGTTTCCATACATGGGAGAAGAAATTACTATAATTGGAGATGTGAATCCTTTCCAATATTGTAATATTTTTAAACCCGTGAATGAATAATTAATCCCACACAATAGTGAAGGAGTCACCCAAATTACTCCTAGAGGGGAAAAGAAAGAAGATGGTCCTAGCTCAACTTTGGTCCCTAACTCACATCAAGACAAGACTAACTCATCTACATCAACTAAGGGTAAAGAGAAAGTTAGTTTTGTAGATGAAAGTAACAAGAGTGCTAAGTTAAGTGTTTCAAATCAAGAGGAGAGAGATTCAAACCCCTCTAGGGTTGAAAATGAAGGATTTCAAGATACAAATTATCAAAAAATGGATAAGTTGATGAGTAAATTTGAGAAACAATACAAAATCAATCAAAAGTGTGTTGGATAATATTTTGTGTCCTTGTTTGACTTACCTCCTTCTCCAAAATCACATAGGAGGCCAAATAGTGCTCATTCAAATGAAAAATATTAAGCCCATTTTGTAAGATCAAGTGACAACTCACCAGAGGAAGAAGAGGGCAATGAGGTTTTAAAATGGTTGTACAAAGATGAGGAGGCTTCAAGTTTCCATGTAGAAAGAGTCCAAAATGTAAGAATCCAAACATCAATATGGAAAAGGTTTTCAAATCATGCCAAAAAAGGGAAATAAAGGAAGAGGACCTTTGGGCATAAGGAATAAATGATTTCTAGAACCCATACAAACTCCTTGCAGATCTAAATATGAGAAATCAGGAATAGGGTACCAAGAACAAGGGAATGGTTCAAACAACTTCAAAGACTCTTATGAATACATCCACATGGTAGATTTGGAAAGTGAAGATGAATACGGTAAATATGAATGGAATTCCTTATTTGAGGCTTATTTTTGTGACAAGGAGGTGGATGTAATTCATACTTATGCTCCTACATTTAATGCAAACAAACAACCAAGTGTTGATCAATCCTCGAGTTCTAATCAAGGGGCAAATAATTATCAAGAATAATATTTAAGACAAGAATAAAATGGAACTCCTTGGGTGGGTGAACCATGGGTACCTGTATGGTTAGGAGATTCAAATGTTAGGTTTAATCCACAAGTGTTTTATCCATTAGAAATTTGAGAGGACTCAAGTGGGGACGATTTTTATCCAAGTTCTATTGAACACCTTGAGCAAGCCCATGTCATAGATTTAAGCGATACAATATACGAACCCTCTAATAAATTCATGTCCTTAAACCCCATGGAATTTTTTTTTACTAAATGAATCTTTATCTCTTATCCATCTTGAACTAATTGATTGGGACTTAGCCGAGCCAAATGACATACTGTCTTTTCCTAACGACAATTTTGTGGCCTTATACCTAAATGCAGTTGAGCCCTCTTTCAAAAAATAATTCAATAAAAGCATAGAAGTGAAAGAAAAGGGAAAATATATCAATCCAAAATAAAAATAGAAAATAAATAAAAAAATGAAGTGGTCTAGTCGTGAAAACCACAATGTGGCATTTCTAGACCCAAAAAAAGTAAAAATAAAGGATGTTTTCGAAGGTGAAAACCCAACTGTGGCACCTAAGGAAGAGAGATTTGACACCTTTCCAGAGCATGATGAAGAAAGATCTCCTATCTTGATTGAGCCAACAAAGTAGGTTAATATTGGCACCAATTTAGAACCAAGGTCAATAGAGAAGGTCAAGTCGTGGCTACCATATACGAAGATTCCAATCTTCCACAGTTAGGCCCTCTTCGCGCTAAATTAGAAATGAGCCTTTCTTTTTATTTTTATTTTTGTTTATAATCACGTGGGTGTCTCAATTCTGACAGTACTGTCGCTATTACGACAACATCGGGGGCACTTGGAAAAAAAACACAAAAATCACACACAAATGGTAGTGTCGTCGCAAATTGGTGCCAAAATTTGACCCCAAATGTTGTAGTGTGAATTATGGCACAAAATGTTAGGACACCTAAGATACAGTGCTCTACCCATCATAAAGAAGATCACTTCAGGCCTACCCCAACTAAAATCTGAACATACTAGCATTTTTAAAGGATGTGCCTTAGGAAAGAATGTGAAAGGTTCTTTTCCTCCAAGTGAGCACAAATCAAAAGTTATTTTAGAGATGGTTCACACCGACCTATGCGGCCCCATGAAAACACCATCCCTAATTGGATCCTTATACTACATAATTTTTTTTTATGACTATTCTCAAAAAACATGGATATACTTTCTAAAGTTCAAAGACTCAAAAGAAGTACTATCAAAGTTCAGAGAATTCAAGGCATTAATAGAAAACCAGTCAAAGAAGAGAATTAAAGTATTAAGATCTAACAATGGGGGAGAATATATATCTGACAAATTCAAATAATTTTGAAATTCTATTGGGATTAAGAGGGAGTAAATTGTACCATATAATCCACAGCAGAATGGAGTGACAGAAAGAAAAAATGGAACCATAATTGAGGCAGCAAAAGCTATGATACATGACCAAAACTTACACACTTCATTTTGGGTAGAAGCTTTGAATACAATAGTCTACATTCAAAATAGATGTCCACACTCAGTTCTAGAAAATATAACTCCAGAGGAAGCTTTTACAGGGAACAAACCTGATCTAATTCATCTAAGAATATTTGGTTGTCCTGTATACATACATGTTCCTAAGGAAAAGAGGATGAAACTAGAACCATCTGGAAAAATAGGTATATTCATTGGCTATAGTGAAAATACTAAAGGATATCAAGTTTACTTTCCAGGGAAAACTTCTATTGAGATAAGTAGAGATGTCAAGTTTGAAGAAAACACTACAGTCAAAGAACTTGAGGATGATAACATCACTGAAGTAGAAGAAGATTGTATAACCAAGATTGAGAGGGCGAATACCATAGAAGATTCTGAACCTTCAAACATTGAGAGGGATAATATCATAGAAGCTCCTGAACCTCCAGTCATTAATGACAAAAATATTGAAATACCAAATTACAACAAAAGACCTCTATGGGCAAGGAAAATGATTGAAGAGAATAATATGGAACCAAATGAAAATTCAAATAAAAGAACTACAAATCTAAAGTGTTATGATGCACTTCTAACCAAGCTTACAAAATCCAAACCAACAAGTGTTAAAGAAGCCTTATCAGATCAGGCTTGGAAGGGTGCTATGGTTGAAGAATATCAATCTATACTAAAGAATGATGTTTGAGACATAGTGCATAGACCAAAAGACAAATAAGTTGTCTCCTCCAAGTGGCTATTCAAAATCAAATATGCACCTGATGGCAACATTGAAAAACATAAAGCTCACTTTCTGGTCAGGGGATTCTCTCAAAAAGCCAGAATTGATTATGAAGAGACATTTTCTCCAGTAGCCCGGTATATGTTGGTGAGAACAATCACTACGATTGCAACATCCAAAGGATGGAAGATTCACTAGATGGATGTAAAGAAAACTTTTTTGAATGGATCAATTGAGGAGGAGGTATAAATAGAACAAATAGAAGGGTTCACCATACGAGATATGATTCACTATGTTTGTAAACTTAAGAAAGCTCTCCATGGGTTAAAACAAGCACCTGGGGCCTGGTATGCAAGGATAGACAATTGTCTCTCTAAACTAGGATACTCCAAGAATCTAGCAGATTCGAATATCTACTTCAAAGGTTCAAATAGAAATATGATAATATTGGTCCTTTATGTGGATGACCTGTTGATAATAGGAGAAGATAATCTCATTGCAAAATATAAACAATATCTGGTAGCATAATTTTATATGAAGGACTTAGGGTTTCTACACTACTTTTTGGGATTGGAAGTATGGAAAAAGAAAACCTATATCTTTCTAAATCAAGAGAAGTACACCACATATATACTGGAAATATTTGGGATGATGGAGTGTAAACCATTAGCTACACCAATGGAAACAAATCTACACAAACTAAAGATTGAGGTAGAAGATTCAAAACCTACAGATCCCACACTTTACAAGCAGATAGTCGGTTCTCTCATGTATTTGGTAAACACTGTTGGAAATACAATATTGGGAAAGCAAGATACTGAGAGGTGGGGGTGAATCAGATCTTGAACTTTAATCACTTTAAAACAAACTGATCCACAATCATATAAATATGTAATCAATCTAACATCTAGTAGCATCCATGACAATAAATGAATAACACAATACACAAAATTTGGTAACCCAGAAACCCAAATAGCTAGGTAAAAATGGGGTGGGGATGACACCCACAAATTCTTCACTACTACAGCAATAAAGTGTGCTTGTTAGGGCTACAAAATTTTGATTACAATATGCAATCCACCTGGTTAAAGGTCTGCCCGATTAAGAGCTTTAGATCATTACAATCTACCTTGTGAAAGGATTTCAACTTACAGTAAAGTAAGCACTTTGCTAAGAGATTTAGAAAGGTCTACTAGAACCACTCTGTTAAGAGATTTCACCTGATACACTTGTTAGAGTGTCTCAAGATATGATCCTTCGATATGCACTCTGATACTGATAACAAATCTTCTCTTTATAATGCTTTCTTTGATCTTATAATCTGATATTTCCTTACTCTGCTACTCACTGCTCTTCGACTATGCTAGATCTATGCTTCTTATCAAAACAACCTTTCACACATCTCTCATGTATGTATGCACCTTCTCTCTGTGCTCTCTAATTGATCACTCTCATAATTAGGGTAAGAAGCAATCTTATTATACTCTTCAAATCTGGCGAATAGATCTAGATCAACAATAAAAAAAAAACTTATGCCTCCTAGGCATTCCAGTTTTCTGATAGGCTACATGCCATGCATAGGATAAAACAATTAAATGCATAGTTTAATTCGTAGAGAATATTAAATGCTTCACATATGTCATCCCAAAACACCCATAAGTCGGCCCAAACATATTACCTTAAAGTTTGTGTCATATCTGACATGTATGCAAAACTATCTTGCTCGACACTTAAGTCTCTAGTGCTCGGCACTGAATTGCCGGATAGCTTGGCATCTATGACCTGTTCTACTTGGAAATGAATTTTTGGGTAGCTTGACCTATACTATTTTAGCTCGGCCACAGTGGTAGCCGACCAAAACTGCCAGAATAAATGACTAAGTGTGGACACTAAATGATCAACAAAAACTTAGAGATTAACAAACACCCGTCCTGATATTTGCTATGCTACAAATGTACTGAGTCACTTCATGTGTGAACCTAAGAAGATACATCTAATGGATGATAAGCACATACCAATATATTTACGAGGCACAATCATACTTGGCTTAAAATATGAGAATGTTGAGATTCAGCTTCAAGTTTATCCTGATTCTGATTGGACCGAAAGTACCACTGATCATAAAAGTACTACAAGGTGTTGCTTTAGTCTTGGATCTGCAATGATATCTTGACTCAATAGGAAACAATCAGTAGTTGCCTAGATCTCAATCAAAGTAGAGTATATGGCAGCTTCCATGGGAGCCCGTGAAGTGGTATGGCTAAGGAAGTTACTGTTTGGGTTGTTTGGAAATTTTTTGAACCCTACCGTGATTCATTGTGATAATCAGAGCTGAATCAAGCTTTCAGTGAACCCAATTTTCCACAATTGATCCAAACATATTGAGATCCCTTATCATTATATAAGAGACATGGTAGATCGAAACGTCATAAAACTAGTGTATATCAATACTGAATAACAAAATGTTGATATCTTTACCAAGCCTCTTGCACGATTGAAGATAGAATACTTCAGAAGCAAACTTGGTATGAATAGATTGTAATTGAGATTATTAGGATTAAATTCCTACTATTTGTAATTTATTCATGAATAAATAAATAAAATGTATATTGCAATCTTCAAACTGTGTTGAAAGAAGATGACGATATTCAACTAATTAGGGTCACTATTTCAAGGTGATGATCTTGACAATAGTTGACTGAGTATCAAGATTGACTTCATTAAGTTGTTGTCCCGTACTGTGCCAGATATCTTGACTCAAATATAATGTTATCACTGGATGTGTGATAGCAAAAGTATATCATGATTGACTGCTTAATTGTTGTCCCAGACTGAGTCGGATATCATGATGTTGGGATTCCTATTGTCATGACTAGACTACATAAATTGTTGTCCCAAACTGTGTCGGAGGTCATGAATGGATATGATAAAAGGATCCACTCTTGCTAAGAGGGAGTGTTGAAATACATCCTTCATGGTATCCAATGAATGACAGTTTGATTTCTATCTATCTATCTATATATATATATATATATATATATCGATGTCATGATATATGAAACATGGAAGGTAATTACACAGACCCGCAATGCAATGAATATAAACTATGCGACTGTGATGTTATCTCAGTCGACACGATACATATCATGCGACTGTGATGTTATCACAGTCAGCACAATACCTATCATGCGACTGTGATTAAATCACAGTGGCACAATAACATTGTGCACACCATTTGTATAAAGCATAATAAACGCAATTGGTAACATGCAAACAGTTACTAACATTGGATGTGTTAACCATAACAAATCACACCATTTGGAACAATCACCTCACATAGAGACATGTCCCTATGTGGCAACTACCACATATGGACATGTCCCTACGTAGGCATCCTTGTTAACATATATATAGGCCATTTCGATTGTATTTGGAAAATCATCAATTACAGCGACATAGTTCTCCATATACATCGTAGATAGTAATATTGTGTTCATCTCTAATTGATCAAATTTCACAACACATAGGAACCTCATGGAGGGTCAGATTGCTACTTGGGTTAGCCCTAACATCAACAATGTTGGTGTTAGTAATAACTGAGAGGGGGGGGTGAATTAGTGGCCTCAAATTTTATCCTTCAAACATTAACCACCGATCAAATAAACCTCAGATTATTAAGTCCCTACAAGATGCATGCCATGAAATACTTATAATGATTAAATGTCTGTCATTTTTCCTTGTCTGTCCTTATTCTCCTTGATTACTGATAAGCAGTATAACTATTTACCGAAACTCAGTAAATAAGCAGAGTATACCGATCAACCCAGCGTTAACTATGTCAGATAGAAAACAATAAAGAAATGAATCATACACACATAACACATGAATTTTTAACGTGGAAACCCTGTTAAGGAAAAAACCACTGGGACTGGTACCCCAAATTTTCACTCTTTTGAAGTGAGCCCTATTAGGATCCAACCCTGTTAAAGGTTACAAACACACTGTTAAGTGCGACCTTGTTAGAGGATTTTATACATAGAGGTTGTCACTTAGTATCGGGCATCTATTGCTACCATCCTTGAATCAGCCTCCTTAGAATTTCAATAGGTATCAGGCAAATCCAATGCTACTTTCATGAATCAACCTTTTTGGCACTCCTTGGGATGTACCTCAATATATAGAAGATTGTTAAGTCCTGCTCTGTTAAGAGACTTGATGCTTCAATGGTTAAATTGAAACACTATGACCTATTCATGATGCAACTTTGAATAGCAGAATTTTAGATCTATTTAAGTACATTACCTCTCTAATCAATCTATCAATTCAATTCTTTGTGCTCCACACTTTCTTCTTTGTGATGCTGTGCTTCACTGTTCGTCGGTGTCTGTAGAATTCTTTAGCTCTCCTTCAGCTTGATTGATCAGAACTGTATGAATTTATTCTTTATCAGTTTATCTTCAGCACCCTCTTTCTATTCACTCCCCTTAATCCCCTTTTTACGTGATACGAAAATGAATTAAGCTTGTCTCTTATATAGACATGATATTCACTGTTTCTTGATTCTTGATTCTTGGCGTGAAAAATAATCTAGCCAATTTGATTTAAAGCATAACTCCTAATTTATCTCATAGTTATCTTCTTGCCAATTGTACAAATATTCTTTAAATAAATTACTTCACTTTAGTCAAATAAAACAAAGAAAACAACCAGTTAAGTTTATCTTTAGCTCTTGCCAGCTAGATATTTTGTCATTTTACGAACTCTCTATTCCGTCGGTCAACTCTTTAGTTAGTTGTCGGTGACAACTGACAGTTCCATCGGCGTGATTCCAGTTAGCTTCGATATCTCCGTCTGTCCGGCATCATTAGATTTTTACTTGTCGGGCAACTTTATTTTCAGCTCGTTGGTCATCCTATGGTTTTTCTCCGTAAGGAAACACTATGGTTTTGCTCCATCGGGAAACATTGTCTTCTTCTCATCAGGTATCACTATGAATTTTCTTCTTTGTCTTTACCGATGCTGTGCACTCCGTTGGTGTTATCTGTCACTTAGTGAATACTTGACATTTATGCATTGTTGAAAGCATAACCTTTGTTCCATTTATTATCTGAAGTCTTTGGCATTATGTACATGACTGTTTAGATGATATCAAGTTGAAATCAATGAAAATGCAAACCATTAACTGATTTAATACCTTGCATTATCTTCAACTTAACATTATCAAAACATTCAATTAGTTACATGTCATCAATCTCTCCCTTTGGCATTGATGGAAACATACTATATTATCACACTATACTATTTCTAATACAATATGAAATACAACAGTTGAGATTCATCAAACTACCAATCTTTTCTTTGATAACTGATAAATGTCTGATTTTCGGTAAGCTTTGTTTTAGCTTAGATTTGATTCTTGCCGCTCTTTATTTTCTGGTGTGTTGAGTTATCTTCTTTTGTCAATTTCTCTCCTGAGACTGCTCTCTCTTTTGTGATGTCTTTTTCTCTTTTCAGCAACTTTCCCTTTGTATAACTTTTCATACAATTTTCTCTCCCTTTGGATATAATCTCTCCTTGTTGGAGTAATATGATAATGGATAATCTTTCTCCTTTTTATAGAAGAATGTGATAATATGGATAATCTCTCTCCCGTTGACAGCAATGCCAAACAAATATCTCACAGATATTTGACATTCATGTCAAACGATCTTTTCTCTCCATCCATAATATATTCCTTCAATTTCCCTTATCCATCAGCAATACATCAATATGCTCTGGTGCTCGGTTCTGATATATACCTGTCTGTATATAGATGTATCTTTTGAAGTTCATCTTTTTTCTTGCATCAACATGAATGATATTTTGATAATATGTAGGCTGATGCAGCCTTTGGTCATATTACTGACTGGAAGACAAGGGTTTGACCCCTAGTCTCTTTCTCAAGTACTCAAATGTATCCTTGGGCAGTGGCTTGGTGAAGATATCAGCTAGTTGTTCTTTTGATTGCACATACTCAAGT
>MU228229.1:1708284-1729579 GCA_018584345.1 Thuja plicata
ACCTTGTTAGAGGATTTTATACATAGAGGTTGTCACTTAGTATCGGGCATCTATTGCTACCATCCTTGAATCAGCCTCCTTCTTAGACTGTCAATAGGTATCGGGCAAATCCAATGCTACTTTCATGGATCAACCTTTTTCGCACTCCTTGGGATGTACCTCAATATATAGAAGACTGTTAAGTCCTGCTCTGTTAAGAGACTTGATGCTTCAATGGTTAAACTGAAACACTATGACCTGTTTATGATGCAAATTTGAATAGCAGATTTTTAGATCTATTTAAGTACATTACCTCTCTAATCAATCTATCAATTCAATTCTTTGTGCTCCACACTTTTTGCTCTGTGATGTTGTGCTTCACTGTTCATCGGTGTCTGCAGAATTCTTTAGCTCTCCTTCATCTTGATTGATCAGGACTATATGAAGTTATTCTTTGTCAGTTTCTCTTTAGCATCCTCTTTCTATTCACTCCCCTTAATCCCCTTTTCATGTGATACGAAAATGAATTAAGCTTGTCTCTTATATAGACATGATATTCACTGTTTCTTGATTCTTGACTCTTGGCGTGAAAAACAATCTAGCCAATTTGATTTAAAGCATAACTCCTAATTTATCTTGTATTTATTTTCATGCCAACTGTACAAATCTTCTTTAAATCAATTACTTAACTTTGGTCGAATAAAACAAAGAAAACAACCAGTTAAGTCTATCTTTAGCTCTTGCCAACTAGATATTTTGTCATTTTCTAAACTCTCTATTCCGTCAGTCAACTCTTCAGTTAGTTGTTAGTGACAACTGATAGTTCCATCGGCGTCACTCCAGTTAGCTTCAGGATCTCCATCCATCGGGCTTCATTAGATTTTTACTCGTCGGGAAACTCTATTTTTAGCTCGTCAGTCATCCTATGGTTTTCCTCCGTCAGGCAACACTGTGGTTTTTCTCCATCGGGCAGCACTGTCTTCTGCTTGTTGGGTATCACTGTGAATTTTCTTCTTTTCCTTTACCGATGGTGTGCACTCTGTCGGTGTTATCTGTCACTTAGTGAATACTTGACATTTATGCATTGCTGAAAGCATAAGCTTTGTTCCATTGATTATCTGAATTCTTTGGCATTATGTACATGATTGTTCAGATGATATCAAGTTGACATCAATGAAAATACAAACCATTAACTTATTTAATGCCTTGCATTATCTTCAACTTAACATTATCAAAATAATCAATCAGTTACATGTCATCAGTTGGCACTCAAATAACTATACAAGTAAAAATGCAAAATACCTTTTCCCCGTAGTGGAAGTGGTTGAGGAAAATGAAATGGTAACCATAGACGCGCATAGAATGTCCATCCAAGGTGAAGTAGTGCATGATTATAGACAGAACCCTCTACCAAATCGTCTTGATTATAGTTGGGGAGAAGTAGTTTTTTTTTTTTTAGACAGCCTTTGCTTCTCTTCCTCCTCCTTGGGAAATCTTTTCATAGAGGCCTTCATGATCTTACGATCCCTATAAAACTTAATGCCCTCAAGGGGAAGCCTTGTCACATCAGTAATAAGCCCTTCATCAATTATCACATTTCTCCCACAGATATTCATGTGTCCATCCCACCACTCTTTCTTTAAAAACATAGTAACCGCAGGGTTATGACCATGGAGTCTCTCCATAAACATAGTCACTTTACCATTCTATAAAAGATTTCAGACCCTAGGCATCAACCTCCACTTATCACACACTAAGGGATAAATTCTCTTCTTGTCACCTCTCATACTACGCATATCAAGATTACAGTTGACAATATAAATGGAACAAAGAATAAACAACAAATAGAATGTCTTTTTGTCAATTCCAAATTTGGCAATACTAGAACTGATTAAAGCCTTAAACACCCAAAAAGTGTGCGACGGCCCCAGGAAAGAATTATCCAATCTGTCAAAAGGACTGATATCACCATAAATCATAATGAATCTATCAATTTGCTTAATCATTG
Organism: Thuja plicata; assembly: GCA_018584345.1. Classification (NCBI taxonomy): domain Eukaryota; kingdom Viridiplantae; phylum Streptophyta; class Pinopsida; order Cupressales; family Cupressaceae; genus Thuja; species Thuja plicata. The sequence goes on from MU228229.1 coordinate 1,710,272, forward strand.
GAATCAGTAACATTAAATCCCACTTTCCCATGGGTACGATCAAGTCTTAAGATGGCATTGTCATCATCACTAAACTCCATCTCACCATACCACGTGATGAGTGAGTCATCTGTAATTCCAACATTGGCTATCTAGCCAGCCATAGTATTTATTTCCCTATAGCTGTGGGAGATATGAATTTTATCAAAAGAATTTATAATATCCAAGGAGGAGGATATTAAGTTACTAATAGTCCATGAGAGGGAATAAATAATTTTAAGGCATCTAATGATATTGTTGATGAACTATAACTAATTGAATGTTTGAAGATGTTAAGTTGATGATCACTGAGACACAGAAAGTTAATGCAAGACATTAAATCAGTTAATGTATTGTATTGTCATTGATTTCAACTTGATATAATATGTATGGTCATGTACATACTTCTAAAGACTTCAAAGAACCAATGAATCAAAGGTTATGCTATCAGTAATGCATAAAAGTTAAGTATTCACAAAGTGACTGTATACACTGACGGATTGCACATCGACGGACAGAGTAAACCAACAAGACAAAAATCACAGTGTTACCCGACAAGAAAAAGAACAACATTACCGATGAGAAAATTCACAGTGTTAACCGATGAGCAAAAGCACAACATTACCAACGAGCAAAGTCACAGTGTTAACTGACGAGCAAAGAACAATGTAACCTGATGGACAGAATCACAGTGTTGCCCGACGGATAGACAACACTGATGGACGGAGATCCTGAAGACAACTGAAGTCTCACCGACAGAACAATCAATTGTCACCGATGACTAACTGAAGTGTTGACCGACAGAACAAAGAGTTCAGAAATGACAAAAGGCTTAGCTGTCAAGAGATAAATATAGACTTAATTGGTAATTATCATTGTTTTAATCGACAAGATAAAGCTAGAGATAAGTAAAGGATTTAAAGTTGTTTTGTCTAGTTGGGAAGAGGATCTCTACGAGATAAAACAAGATTTTTTCTTTAAATCTAATTGGTGAGGATTGTGGATCACGCCAAGACCAAGAAAGCCAAGAAATGGTGAAATCCTATCTATATAAGAGATAAGCTAATTCAATGTGAATTAGGGGAGTGACAAGAGAATAGATGCTGAAGATATTCTGAAGGAGAAGAAAGTCTTCATTCAGACCTGATCAATCAAGCTGAGGAAAGAGCTAAATTTTGTAGACACCAACGAACAGTGATACAACATCATAGAGTAGAACAGTGTGGAGAAAAGGTATTGAATTGATAACATTGATCAGAAAGGTAATGTGCTTACAATAGATCTGAAAATCTATAATTCTAGTTGTATATTTGAACAAATCAATTTACTGTTTCAATTTAACCATTGAAGCATCAAGTCTCTTAACCGAGCAGGACTTAAAAATATTTTCTAATTGAGATACATCCCAAGGAATATCAAAAAGTTTGATCATACAAAGTAGCATTGGATATGCCCGATACCTATTGACAGGCCAAGTGAGTGTTTGATCAAGGATGGTAGTATTAGATGCCAGATACTAAGTGACAAACTATTCATTTAAATCCTCTAACAAGGTCACACCTAACAGTGTATTTTTAACCTTTAACAGGGTTGGCTCTTCACCGAGCTCACTTCAGAAGAGTGAAAATTTTGGTTACCGGTCCCAGTGGGTTTTCCCTTAACAGGGTTTCCATGTTCAAAATCTATGTGCCAATGTGTTTATGAGTCATTACTTTATTGTTTTGCATTTCACATAAGTAAATATGGATTGATCGGTATACACTAGTTATTTATTGTATTTTGGTAAATAGAAAGACTGCTAATCGTTAAAAGAAAGAATAAGGTTTGAAAGAGTAATCTGAGCAGTAGTTATGTATTATTAATATTTCAAAGCAATCATCTTGTAGGAATGAAGATAACTAGAGGCTTATAAAAGTGGTAATAAGTTTTTGGGTTGATTTAAGGATAAATTTTTGAGGCCACTGATTCACCCCCCACCCCCGCTCTCAATTATTCTAACAATTGTTAGAGTCCACCTCAATCCACACATTAGATTAGTTCAACTTCTTGGCAAGCTTCAAAGCTTGGTAAGCTCACATCGCCTCAACAAGTTGGTTAGTCTATATTCCCAAGGGGATTGCCACCACTTTCAAACATAGGCCCTTATCATCTCTTATCACTCCCCCACACCCATTCGGCCCTGGGTTACCCTTGGACACCCCATCAAAATTAATATTAACCCAACTAGTAGGAAGGAAGTTCCAGATACAACCTTCTCTAGCATTCTTGGAAGGAGAATTCAGATTTTTAGCGTAGAGATCCCCTGGTTGGTTGATACTCTGATCCGTAAGAATCCCCTTCATAGTAGTGGTAGTATTGGAATTCTCCCAGAAATATTTGCGAATCTTTTCAAATACAATATCAGAGAGGAGAGTCCAATCTCAAAAGATACGATTATTCTGCTCCTTCCAAATTCCCCAAAGAAAGTGAAGCAGGATAAGGGACCAAATAGATTTCACAACCTTGTTGAAACTAGGGAATTACCATTGCTTGAAGAGATCTTGAACATAATTAGGAAGAACCCAAAATAAGTTGAAGAATTGCATAATTCTACTCCAAACAGAGGTAGAGAACGAACAAAGAATAGCTAAATGATCTACAAATTCCTCTTCCTCTAGAAAAAGGTAGCATCGATTGGGAATGAAAATCCTCTAGGACACAAATTGTTAGTAGTTAAAATTTCATTTTGCAAAAGAATCAAGATAAACATATTCACCTTAGGGATAAGGCTGGGAAACTAGGCCTTAGACCAGCAAGGTGAGGGTTCTTGAGTCCTAGCCAGAAGAAGGAAAATAAAGGCCACTGTGTAAGAATCAGAGGGGGAGCCTAACAAAATGAAATTTTATTCCACCTCAAAACATAAGATCACATAATGGAGATCCTCATGAAGGGGAAGGAGGGAATTGTTCATCCCCCAAAGAATCCACCCACTGGTTAGAGCCCCAATAATCAACAACAAAAGTGAAAAATCTATTTTTACAGTCCTAAATGAAAGGCATGAAGGAATCCATTTCACTCAGGGGGGTATCCCAAAGCCATTTATCCTCCCAAACCCTTATTTTCTCCCATTACCGACTTTCTAAGTAGCACCACGGGCAACAATATCCTTAGCCTTCCAAACTTGGTTCCAAGTTCTGGATCGCAAGGGAATGTCTTGAGATTGGAAGAGACTGCATCTATCAAGGAAAGAATAAAGATACTTACTTCTCCATATAACATTCCATTCTAAAGGGCTGTCATAAATTCTCCATATTTTCTTAGAAAGAAAGACCGTGTTAAGAGATCTAATACATCTCATCCTCAGGCCACCCTGTCTTTTAGGTTTATAAAATTTCTCCCAAGCAATTAAGGAGATTCTTTTCTTGTCTTCCACCTCCAACCAGAGGGATCTTTTCTGAATTTTTTCGATGGCCTTTTCATACTTGGCCGAGATTCTAAATAGGCTCAAAGCATAAACAAGGATGCTTTACAGGGAGGATTTCAAAAGCTGGACCTTACCAACTTGACTCGACAAAGATCCTTTCTAGCTAGTGAGCTTCCTATTAAATATTTCCACCAAAGAGTCCCAGAAAGAGTCTGGGGGATTCAATCCTAAAAGAAGACCGAGGTAGGAATCTGGAAGCACATTGACCTGACACCTGAGGATAATCGTAATATGATGTTTTCATTCCACATGAGTATTAATTAAAAAAAGAGAGATTTTAGATCAATTGATCAGTTGTCCTGAGTCACGACTATAGCTATTTAAAGAGTTATTCAAAAATTTAGCCTCCTTTATGGAAGATGGGCCCATTAAAAGGGTGTCATCCACAAGCTGCTGATGTGAACAAACAATATTGGAAGAAGACAGAGTGATACCAATAAGTTTCCCTTCCCGAATCAACTTATCAATGAATCTACCAAGGCAATCTTCCATAATAAAAAAAGGACCGGGGAGATGGGATCCCCTTTTCTAAGGCCCCTGGAAGGTCTGAAGAAAGGAGAAGGGGACCCATTAACCAAAACCAATAAAAAGGGGGTCAAGATCAATTGATCAGTCAGTTGAATAAATTTGTTGTTAAAACCAAAGGCCTTGAGGATTTGAACAAGAAATTCCAATCAACCCTATCATAGGCTTTAGAGAGGTCCAACTTCATGAGAAAACCTTTCTTTTTAGAGACATTCAAGGAGTGAATGTTCTCATGAATAGTAATAGTAGAATCCAAAATATGCCTCCCAGGAAAAAAATTGTTTAGATGGGGGATATGAGTAAAGGGAGGAATTTAAGGATACTCAAGGTAAGAACTTTGGAAATAATTTAATAGGAAGAGTTGCATAAGTTGATTGTACAAAATTTTCCAAAGAATTAGCACCAGCCCTCTTAGGAATGAGCACCAAAAAAGTAGCATTAATTTCCTTCAACATGTTTTTGGCTCCAAATAACTCCTTAAGTTCGTTAACAACATCTTTTTTTGAAAATACCCCAGAAAATTTGGAAGAAGAAAATAGGGAAACCATCAGGGCCTAGAGCTTTGTTACCTTCAAAAGAGAAGACTTCAGATTTAACCTCTTCCTCGGTGGGAATCTCAACAATAAGTTGATTATGTTGCTCTCCAAAAATCTTTGGGATCCCCTCAAAAAACTGATAGAAAGATGAGAAATCTTGTTATCTACCTTATGTTTCAATGAGGTCATGTGAAAAAATATGGTATTTTTATCATCAGTTGAGAGCCATAGGAAATGGGATCGTTGTTTCCAGAACACCTCCTCCTTGGCTATAATATCATGATATTTTACCAAAATTGCATTTTTAGTATCAATAGATACATTACTATATCCCTCATATTGAATCCTATCATGCACCTCTTTCAATTCTTGTTTGATAGTCTCTTTAGTCATAAAAATATCCCCAAAAACCTCTTCGTTCCATTTTTTAATACTGTCTTTAACAAATCTGAGTTTTTTGGCAACTTCGAACACAACAGAACCCTTCACCGAAATGCTCCACCAATCCCTAATACATGATTCAAGATTAGGGTGGGAGGTCCACAACTTCTCAAATCTGAAAGGAAAGTTACACTTGCTAGAGATTGGGTCAGCCACAAAAGAGACAGGAGAGTGGTCAGAACCAATCCTAGAAAGAGCAGTGATAGACTCTATACCAATCATTAGATATGATAGCATGATCAACATGGACTTGGATAAGCTCATCCCCAACTCTTTGATTAGACCAAGTGAAGCTAACGCCATGTAGCTCAAAATTATGAAGGGCTTGATTATTGATGTAATCCATCAAATCTAGGAGACTATCCAACTGGGAGGATACCCCACCAAATTTCTCTTTCTCAATTAAAGGGGTATTAAAATCTCCCATAATTGCCCAACTATCATTGATAAACTTCTTTACGCTTTCTTCCAATCTTTTCAAAAACAAATTTCTACCAAGTTTGGTATTGGGGGCATATATGTTTGACAAGAACCCACGAGATACCATCCTTGGTATGATTAAATCTAATCGAGGCCAAGGATTCCTCTAAAGATAACATATCCCCTTTGATATGATTCATGTTCCAAAAAATAGCAATCCCTCCAAAAGAAAAATCATAACTCCCACCAAGGACACTACATTGCTTGAAATTTTTGATTTCCTCAAACTTTTCCTTAGTCATTTTAGTGTCTTGAATCAAAACAATGTCAGGTTTGTGGTCCCTAAATAGGTTCCTAAGAACATCTTGTTTATGAGGCCCATTTGGGCCCCTAATATTCCAAGAAAGGATTTTCATTTTTACTTGGAGTACATACCTAATGGTCTTCTATGTACCATCAACAATATTCTTTCAAGCTTCCTGCTCCCTTTTCTAGTACGCATACTTTCTACCTAGAGAGGAGAACGGGGCTCCCACATCATCTTTGGCTCTATTTGTAGTGTTGACAGTCTGCCAAGGGGTAGACTTGGGTTGCAGATTAGGTTTAGAAGTACCCCCTTTTCCCCTTTTCTTTTCAAGGATAGTGGTAAAAGGCACCTCCTCCTCTTGCACTGTCTCAGAGGTTTCCAACCCAGGTTGTACCATATTGGCATTATTCTCAAGAGCTTCTTCATCTCCCCCATTTAGTGCTTATCTTAGATATGGACATAGTAGGCAAGTTAGCCTCAGGGAACGTGGATTTCACCACGTCTCCTGAACTAATAGAAGTCTACTGTAAGGTGGGAATACACCCAGAATGTTACATAGATGGGCATCCTCAATGGTTAAATTGTTCTATAAATTATATTGGAACGCCTCTAAAATATGGAAAATCAATGTCATTTCATTTTGATGAAGTTACACTTGATTGTAGCCTACAAGAACCATTTCACCTTTTTACTCGAAAACACATTAGTTTGACATCTAGGATTGATTTCATTTGTAGACTTGATAAGCTAGAGTTTGGCCACCCTTATTGGTTTTGTGGGGGTTGCTAAGTTTTTGAACTGCTGGAGTCTCTTACAACTATTCCCACCATATGTTTTGAGGGTTCTAAGACCTTGTTCCTCCCTTCTATATGACATCCCAATTTTTTTTCACATTTTCACATGTTTGGCATAATTTCCTTGATATTTTTCAATTGAAAGTGACCAAAGACCATAAATATCAATTTATAAATCATTCTTAGGTTGGTTTTTGGTCAATGTTATATTTTTTAGTGATGTATACAATATGTGGTATCTCCATTAGGGGTTGTATAAGTTGAGAAGATCCTTTAGGTCACAACTAGGGTTTCTTCTTTGCTACATTTATTTTTAATATTAAAAAACAACAAAACAAGGGTGTCTCTATATAAGTTTCCATTGATAAATTAAAGAACCAATTCAAATATTTCCTCGAGTGACTCAAGAGTAAACTCCTTATATTTGGCATTTCATATAGTGCGCCTTCGATCGAGCCTTCTGTCAAACTTGGTGGAATTCAATTTGGAAAAAAATGAAGCAAAGAGAAAATCAGAAAAGCAATTTTTACTTAAAAGAATTCAATGAAACATCTAATGGTGATTAGTTAAGGGCCCGTTTGTTTCGCAGAATTTGTGTATGCTAGAATAGCCAATTTTGGAATTCAACTAAATTCTAGAATTCTGCTATTCTGAAAATGAATTCTAGATATGGGCTTGTCCTGCTTGGTTCACCTGGAAGATGACTGAGAAGATGCAAATTTTGCGTTTGGTTCCACAAAACTAGAATTGGAATTGGCATTTTGTTTTTGCACACATACACATATATACACACACATGCGTGTGTGTGTATACACATATATACATACATACACACATATATACACACACACACAGATATATATATATATATATATACACACACACACACACACACACACATTTATACACACATTTGTGTATATAATATATACACATATATACACATACACACATATACACATGTGTGTATATACACACACATGACACATGTGTATACACACACACACATACATGTATGTATATACACATGTATACACACACACATACACACACATGTGTATCTATATACATGTGTGTATATACACTCATGTGTATATATACATACATGTATGTATATACACTCATTTGTCTATATACACTCATTTGTGTATATACATACGTGTGTATATATGCACACATGTATATATATACATCCTTATAGCAATATAATATTGACACAAAAATGGGAATGGAATGCTCAAAATGGCCCAAAATTAGAATTTGCAAAAACCTATTCCAATTTTTTTTAATTTTGGAAACAAACACTGAATTGAACAATTCCGAAATTCGGAAATGCCAATTCCTAGTCAATTCCGCAAAACAAACGGGCTAAGAGACTTGCAAAAAGAAAAGTGGGAAATTGGCTCTATGTAACAATTGTAGTCCATGAAATTTCCCGGCGATTCTCTCTCTAAGTTAGAGGAGTTACACTCATATTTGTCCAAAGTAGACCAGTCAGATTAGAGGCTTCTTAATTGGGCTTTGCAGTCCTCAATGCTCGCTTTGGTCCAACACAAGTTTATGGAACATCATTATGAAGAGAGGTGATACCTTGCAATTGCTTCAAGTTATAGTGAGATCACAAATTCTACATTTGATTGTGGAGAGCCTACATGGGTTACATGATGTCAAATCCCCTACTTTTTGTGAGGGCTAAGATTTTAGAAATTATGGCAAGAGCCATATCATTTATCATTATGTTGGATCTCAAATGTGATAAATTGATTATATAAATGTTTCAATGCTTTTTCACTAATGGAAATAAAGCACCCAATTATGTTCACAGGAAAGCTAGTTTTGCATACTTTGAAAAGGTGCAGGTTATTTGTACTGCCAACTAGATTATTGTGATCGTATCCCATATTATTCAGACACACAAATGGTGTCACTAGGTTGAAAATAACTAACTATTTTTTGAACTCGTGTATAGCTAGTATGAGCATCACTACAAGGAGTGCAACATATAACTAGATGGATATATTTAGTAAGGCTAAATAAACATGTCTACATCCAATTTGTGTTTCCCTAGTTTATTGCTAGAACCATGAACTACACAAATCTAATTATACTTCTAAAAACATGGCGAATAATTTATTTATTTTTACAATGTGGATAATTGCATCAGTAGCTACGAAGATTAGTGTCTATCCATTTGGAATCAAAGTCACAAAACAAAAGAAGGAAATACCCTAGTTGTGAACTAAAGAATCTTATCAACTTATACAACCTATCATGGAGATACCATATTGCATAAATTAGTAAAAAATATGAACCTTTTTTGACTTTTTAGAAGTTTTGCCTTCAAAATGTTTTGGATTTATTGGATTGAAACCTTGGATTATTTAGAAACTTCAAAACATATGGTGGTAATAATTGTAAGAGAATCTAGGAATCAAGTAGAGTTCAATCAAGTGTAATGGTGAATTTTGGAATCAAAGAAGAGAATCTAGGAATCAAGTAAAAAGGTCAAATGTTGTAGAGTTCAATCAAGTGTAATGGTGAATTTTGGAAATGGTGAAATTTTTTTCCTTACCATGATTAATAGTGCTACGAGTCACCTTTAGTTTCTTGAACAAGTCATCTTATTTTCCATAATAGTTTAGGATTAACATATTTTCTATTTTTCAAAATACTTAAATTCACATAAACTTCTCTTAGTTTCAAGAATATTTGTTCACATATTGTTACGAAAAAACACAATCGGTGACACAAAACAACCCAATTCATTTTATTATTTCATTATTTAGGTTAACATGAACTCACTTTATGAATGTATTTATTTTATATTATTTACATTACACATAAGTATTAATTTTTCATAGTTTCTTTTGTGATGTGCATTGCTAAATAAATGAAAATTTATTTTAAAGTTTTCAAGGCTATTAGTTTTGTAATAATGTTAATATGTGATGGTCGAATAATACATCTTTATCCATTTATGTGTCAAAAAATTCGCAATGTTTATATGTAAAAATGTGCATTAAACAATTGTGCAAACAATTATACATTCATAAAGTGAGTTCATATTGTGATTTAAATGTTGTGTTTAGATGGGTAATTTAAGATTTTATGAACAATGTTAATATGTGATGGGTTAAAACATAAATATTATTATGGTGATATAATTATGTCATGTTAGTTTGATAGATGATTATTTTTAATGAATGTTTTGTGTAAAAACATCAAATCATTTTTTTAATAATTTTTAAAAGCTCACCATGTCACATGAAATAGCTTAAATTATAAAATATTGTTTATAATTAAATTATAGAAAATATTATAATCAAGCTTCTCTTAGCTTCAAGAATATTTGTTCACAATTCTCTACTAACAAGGCCAACCACGTGAAGGTGGAAGCTTATATGGCCTTCCCTAAGTGACCTAAGACAACCACAACACAACATCACACGAAAAAACACAACCCGTGACACAAAACAACCCAATTCATTTTATTATTTCATTAGTTATGTTAACATGAACTCACTTTATGAATGTATTTATTTTATATTATTTACACTACACGTAAGTATTAATTTTTCATAGTTTCTTTTGTAATGTGCATTGCTAAATAAATGAAAAATTATTTTAAAGTTTTCAAGGCTATTAGTTGTGTTGTAATAATGTTAATATGTGATGGTCAAATAGTACATCTTTATCCATTTATTTTATTGTGTCAAAAAATTCGCAATCATGTTTATATGCAAAAATGTGCATTTAACAATTGTGCAAACAATTATACATTCATAAAGTGAGTTCATATTGTGATTTAAATGTTGTGTTTAGATGGGTAATTTACAATTTTATGAACAATGTTAATAAATGATGGGTTAAAACATAAATACTATTATGGTGATAATTTATGTTAACATGAACTCACTTTATGAATGTATTTATTTTATATTATTTACATTACACGTAAGTATTAATTTTTCATAGTTTCTTTTGTCATGTGCATTGCTAAATAAATGAAAAATTATTTTAAAGTTTTAAGGCTATTAGTTGTATTTTTTTAATAATGTTAATATGTGATGGTCAAATAGTACATCTTTATCCATTTATTTTATTATGTATCAAAAAATTCGCAATCATGTTTATATGTAAAATTGTGCATTTAACAATTGTGCAAACAATTATACATTCATAAAGTGAGTTCATATTGTGATTTAAATGTTGTGTTTAGATGGGTAATTTACGATTTTATGAACAATGTTAATATGTGATGGGTTAAAACATAAATATTATTATGGTGATATAATTATGTCATGTTAGTTTGATAATTGATTATTTTTAATGAATATTTTGTGTAAAAACCTCAAATCATTTTTTTAAAAATTTTTAAAAGCTCACCATGTCACATGAAATAGCTTAAATTATAAAATATTGTTTATAATTAAATTACATAAAATATTATAATCAAGCTTCTCTTAGCTTCAAGAATATTTGTTTGCATATTCTCTACTAACAAGGCCAACCACGTGAAGGTGGAAGCTTATATGGCCTTCCCTAAGTGACCTAAGACAACCACAACACAACATCACACGAAAAAACACAACCCTTGACACAAAACAACCCAATTCATTTTATTATTTCATTATTTACATTAACATGAACTCACTTTATGAACGTATTTATTTTATATTATTTACATTACACAAGTATTAATTTTTCATAGTTTCTTTTGTGATGTGCATTGCTAAATAAATGAAAATTTATTTTAAAGTTTTCAAGGCTATTAGTTGTGTTGTAATAATGTTAATATGTGATGGTCAAATAGTACATCTTTATCCATTTATTTTATTACGTGTCAAAAAATTTGCAATCATGTTTATATGTAAAAATGTGCGTTTAACAATTGTGCAAACAATTATACATTCATAAAGTGAGTTCATATTGTGATTTAAATGTCGTGTTTAGATGTGTAATTTACAATTTTATCAACAATGTTAATATGTGATGGGTTAAAACATAAATATGTGATGGGGATATAATTATGTCATGTTAGTTTGATAATTGATTATTTAAGATTATCTACTATGAACCATTTTATGAAGTGACGTGTGATTCATTAATGATCAAATTATTGTATGAAATTGTGCTTTATAGCTTTAATATTAAGATCAAAATTAGTAAATTATTTTAAAAAAATAAACACTAAACAAAACAGTGCAAGGGAGACAGTGCAAGGGACACAAGCGACATACCTTAAAGAATGGTCTTGGCCTATAAACCATTCTTTAAGCTGTCAAAAAAAAGACTTTAAGGGATGAATGACCATGGCCAATGGGCATTCCCTTCAGTCTTTGAAGGGGCTTTTAACCCCTTCCAATATCTTTCTTTTATTGAGCATTGTATTTTTACATGTTACAAAACTACTAGATCAAAATATTACAAAGGAAATGAAAATAACCAATCAAATCCCTTGCTGCTCCAAATCCATATCAGCAGCTTTGCTCCTATGCTTGCACCTTCGATAACAGCAAAAATTAATTAGCTGAAGAAGTCTTTGGCCCCCAGGATCCTTGTCTCTGCCTATCATCATCAATCTCAGTTGAAATATCATTTATATTTAGAAGAGCAAAGTAATGAAATTCATACACAAGAAACATATAAAACAAGGCCAGGTAGTAAAAAAAAATGGTCAACAAAAAAAATTTAAACGTCAAGAATACATACATACCAGGTCTTCTTTTTCTATTCTTTCCAACAGCATGCATCAACTTCAATGATTTCAGCTTCTCTCTATTATATCAACTCACACATAATCCTGATAGCTACAAATTCTCTTAATTGTTAATCATCATTTCACAACTTGAATAATTGTAGAAATAAAGAAACACATAAAAACATAATATGTTTTAACATGTTTGTGATTAAATAATGGTACCTTTTAAATAAGTGTACAAAATTTGGAAAAGAGTGAAATTTAAAAATGACAAAAAGAACTACAAAGCTAAATTTATCTTGTAGCATTTCCTGAAAAATCTTATCTGCAAGAATATAAAAACAAGTATAAATCAAACAAATCATAACGTTCTTAAAATTCAGATAAAAAATCAAAACATTCTAGAAAACTAAGATATAAAATTAAGTGAAACAGAAGCTCTTTCTTTAGCTTTTGCATCACGGTTACCAAATCAAAACACCAATTTATTGAGTCAAGTGAGAGATTATGGTCTTCTACGAACTAGTTTGGCCTTTGAATTTGGCCAACACCAGACAAATTTACAAGAACTCTGCACAATCCGGAGGTTGATTTTGCCACTATTTGCTGCAGAACACTAGGGCTAATTGGTTACAAACCTAAGAAGACTCTTTCATCTGTCATTGGACAGTAGACACTTCTGCGAATCAACCACCATCCAGGAAGGTTGCTGCTGGTCACCCTTATATATTGATATTGACCATATTTGGTTAATCATCCAGATCTAACCCTTATAACATTGCCCCTACGAGGGTGGCATTAGGCTCGATGTGTTTGGTACTAGGGGCCAAAGACTAAATTCTGATGCCAAGGAGTGTATTATTGTGCCTCTAATGTTGGAAGGGCCTCCTCTGTGTACATGCTAGTTCTTAGTGGTCTATCCTTTAGCTGCTTATTATCTTCTAAAATTATTTATTATCTATCAACGAGGTAAACAGACCTTCTACTAAGCCTTGCAGCGAGCATATATACATATAACTTATAAGTATCCAGAAATTTGTAGGAGCTACTGGAAAAAAATTTAATAAGCAAAATAGATTCTTGCACATTACTAAAGTTAAAACACAAACCTGACACAAGATCGAGTAGAAATAAAAAGGGCGATCTGTTTAGCCAACAGTGGTTGCAGAAGGTATTTTATTTTTTCTCTATTTGTGTAATAATTGCTTGGCTACCTTGGAATTGTCTATACAGCCAGAAGAATGCATGTGATCAGAAAAAACCTAATCAGATGCATATTGCTGGCTGCACAGAGGTCGCCCTCTTTCTTTATCTAGTTCTGGCTGTTACATAGAATTATATATATATATATATATATATATATATATATATATATATATTCGCCTAGTTTCGTGCCCGGTGAATATGGCCGAATAATGTTACCTATTCTTCAAACTCGTGACTTTCAATTCTTGAATGAAATAAGAGAATTCGCCTGATTCTTCCAACATCATACTTCCAGCTCTCAAATAAAATAAAAGGACTCAGGTGATCCTTCAAACACTATGAATAAAATAAGATAACTCACTTGATTCTTCAAATGCCAGACTTCCAATTCTCAAATGAAAGAAGAGAACTCACATGATCCTTAAAACACCAGACTTCATTTATTAAATCAAATAAGAGAACTCGCCTGATTCTTCTAATATAAAACTAAAAATAACCATGTTCCGAAATTCAATGAAACCTTCCCAGCTCCAAAACCACAAGAACCATTAATGTAAGTAAGACAACTCGTCTAATTCTTCAAACACCGGACTCTCATTTCTCAAATGAAATAAGAGAACTCACCTATTCTTCAAACTCGGGACTTTCAATTCTTGAAGGAAATAAGAGAATTCGCCCGATTCTTCAAACATCATACTTCCAACTCTCAAATTAAATCAAATAAGAGAATTCACATGATTCTTCAAACACCAGACTTTCAGTTCTCGAAGGAAATAAGAGAATTCACCTGATTTTTCAAACATGATACTTCGAACTGTCAAATATAAGGAGAGAACTCACATGATCCTTCAAACACTATGAATAAAATATGATAACTCAGTTGATTCTTCAAATGCCATACTTCCAATTCTTTAATGAAATGTGAGACCTCACTTGATTCTTCAAACATCAGACTTCCCATTCTCAAATGAAAGAAGAGAACTCCGGTGATCCTTGAAACACCAGACCTCAATTCTTAAATGAAATAAGAGAACTCACTTGATTCTTCAAACTTCTAAATTTCAATTTAACTAAAAAACAAAAGCTAAATAAATTCTTCGAACACCAGACTTCCGATTCCTCTAATATAAAACTAAGAGCAACGGACGTTCCAAGATTCAACTCAGCCATCTCACCAACAAACCCACAAGATTCATTGTAACCAAGCACACTGTAACCGGCGGGGAGGAGATTCCATCGGAGTTGGAAAAACACAATAGAAAACCCCTCCTGAGAGCGGGATTCGTTGGCCTGTTATGAAGACCCGCACTTAAATCCTAGCACAGCCATGTTAAACGTAACTTTCGAAACGACTCCCTGCCTCCCCAAAGCAGACACAGAGAACTCTCCTTTCCAATAACTCGGGCCTTCACGTGACGGACAATAAAACCCCCCGAGCCCAAAACCACCCGAGCCCAAAACCAGGCCATCGGCGTGAAACCCTCCACCATATTATAATATTATCCCTCCCCCTCTCCCCATGCGCGCCTCACATGCCCCACTTACCCATGCGCGACCCACCCCTACTTCTAATCTACCCTTAAACAATTACACTCTCCCTCTTCTAATTAATGCAAACACTATCAAACTGATTAGCTTCTTCCCATCCTTTCATCTATGGCTGCGATGCTGGACAGCGGAAACTTTGTGCTATTAAACGCGCAATCTAATCCCATCTGGCAGAGCTTCGACTATCCTACAGACACCCACCCTCTTGCCCAGTCAGATGCCCAAACGGAAAGCTAGCATGTTTTCCAAGGCTTCAGCTACAAACTATTCTACGGGCCTATTTCAGCTTTCCATGCAAGAAGACGGCGATTTCAGCTAGGAGGATATTACAGAATAGAATAATCTGGTAGGAGAGGGGGAGTTTTGGTACCATGTTCAATTGCACCTATTTGTGTAATAGTTGTAAGGTAGGGGAAACAGTTTTTAACCCTCCTCACTGAGTTTTCTTTTCATAAGACATTTAATTTGTATATTATATGTGTATTACAGTATGCCTGTGTTCATATAAATATAATGTCCTCATTACCTACTACTGTAGAATTCTATGCCCTGCAAAAAATCACCTTATACTGAAAACCTTTTCCGCTACAACTAATGGTTCAAAAATATTGTGTGAATTAAAGATCTAAAACCCTCCCTTTTTAATATTGTGAGATGTTTCTCTGGAAAATCGATAGGATTTTCAATTGAAAATGCAGAAATTGATCTCAATTCAAGTTCGATCTTGAAAAGAGAGATGTGTCACACCTCAGCAAACAATTCACTAAGGTGACAATTGTTTTCAAAATCACATCCTTTTGAACTCAATCAACCATGACTAGAGTAGCTGTGATAATACTGACCAAATAGTGTTTCTACATTTAGTAGCTATTTTGCCCTTGGTTTGAAATTGGATGCACCAGTTTAAAACGAAAACAAAAGCCAAGGGAAGATGCTAATAGCAAGTATATTTTAAGCTTGATTTGAGAAGACTTAAATTGCATATATTTGAATCTACAATTATGCCAAAATGTGAACGCTCTTCTCATATTGTTTCTATTCTAGAATCTACACTTGCAAATATCTGGTTTCTGTTTGACTGTTAAATTGTTTGATATTCGACGTATACGAGAGTTCTATTTAACTATCAAACTGTTCAGCAATATTATTTCTTCATCAATGAATAATTGTCCTATTTTTGTTACAGGGAAGTGAGATCATGTCTGCAAAAGTTGTTGTCGGCTCTGCTACAGTCAATAAGTTTATTCAGCTTGGTAGCGGATTGATTGACAAGATAATTGGTGATATGAACAAAAATAGCGATAAGGTACTGAATTTTAGGAGTAGAATGCAAATTACCAATCTCAGAAATTCTTCAACTTAATTAAAATCTACTCGTGGCTTTGGAGGACTTTAAGACCACGCTGGCTCATGAAGCAGGCAAAGTGGTAATTGATGTACTGAAAGACGCAAGTAAAATTCACTGGTCAAGAGTGGGGTTTTCTTTGGTGGGACATATTGTGAGTTGAGACTATCAAATTGAGCAGAACAAATTTAAATTTTTTTATGCCATATACATAGATAGCTTTAATAAATTTTGTTTATGGTTTTTCTTTTCCACTTTCAGGACTAAATATGAGACTCAGATAAATGTCCAAGCCTACAAGTCCAAACATGATTACCCTTGGAGAGCAAGGGCTTGTGCATCAAAGGTGTTATTGGGGATTAATGGAGTGATAGTACAGGTCCTGCTGTTGGAAATTGCACTTTCAAGCTGCCAAATCCATTGTGTGTTATATAGCTGGTACCAGTATGTTCTATGGAGAAGGGCAGAGGTCCTACGACATTATAGGAGGTTGTGTACGTTATGCGAGTATTGGTTGTTGTTACTTAGAATCTACTTGGAGAGTGTATATGTTCATTGTTTATGACCATGAAGGTGGGGTATAATGAACTCATATAAAAGTTAAAACTTTAGCAGTTATTGAAGTCAAACATGCGATCTACATGACAAACATTCTTGTAGATTTACATCACCAATCTTCTATGTGTTGTCAATGTACACAGTTATTAGTCCTAGCCTTCTAATGGCGGGGACTAATGTTTTCGAGCGTCTGTTTCGTATTACTTCCTGCTTGGGAAACCGTGAAACTTGTAAAACATCCCCTTTATTCTATGGTCGATGCAATATTCTTTGTTAAATTGAATTTCCCAGATTTTAATTCCTATTTTCTCATTGGCCCTCGTTGTTTTTCCCGGTGGTATTTTAGATTTTCTCGCTCAGAAAATTTGGGAGAAAAAAAGGCTGCAGGTAGTCGTGGCAATCTACACAGACGTGTCTGCTCAACTGTCCACCTATTTTATCCGCTTCCACATCTTGCATACGCATTCTTCTCGAGGCGTTTGTGGTGGCACTCCTAAACATGCTAATTCTCAGAGCGATTTATCCATTCCGAAAACGGATGTAGCAGTTCGCAAAGAGGTGAAGCAGTGGTCAGAAGTGGAATTGTAGATATTCAGCCTGTCGTCCACTGCCATTATTGTGCAGATCATGTTCGCTCCCATGTAGAAAAGATTTCGGATGTCATTCTTGTGTAGAAGAGAGCGTCGCCAGAAACGCCATGGGCGCGGGACAGAACAGGCGCCTCACCTCGCTTGATGTCTTTCGTGGCCTTACGATTGCGGCACAGCTCAAACTCACCCCTTTCCTAATTCTACTGTATGTGCTTTTGGTTGTGAAAAAGATGATTTTGAGAGGTTTTCAGGTATTTTGCGTCAACATTTCAAAGCTCAGTTAGCCATTCATCATTACAGGGGAAAATGAGGGTTTAGGGTTGTGCTAGTCTGTGTTCCACGATTGGAGAATTTCGGTTTCCTGCACTCTCTAAAATTTACCCTTTTTACCTCCTTTTCATGGATTCTGTTAATGTGTACCACTGATATCTATTCAAGTGCGTACATGTTCTATTGTAGTTAGACTTCCTTCCTTCCCAGCTCTTTTCACATCTACCCATCGTAGTTATTTTCCCTGAGATACTTAAATTCGTGTTTGACCACTAAATCTGAAATTTTTATGTCTGTTCAGCTTCTGGACTGGAAACAGTCTTTTTCGTGATACAAAGACAACATTATTGGGGATTTTATAGTGGTAAGCGAGCTTTCACTGGTCTGAAGAGGAGTCAAAGCAGACATACATCTTCCAAAATGAAGTTTGTGAAGTTGGGATCCAAACGAGACATATTTCAGGCACAGGGTAATTTCAGGTTAGCAATTATCATACTACAGCTTCAAAAGTAAATTTTGACTGCACAGACTAGACTCTATATTGGCTCAGATCCAATTGGAGGGGAAAAATTGCCCAGTTGTTTAGATTGTGTAGCTCTTCTATTAGAGGAGAATGTGTTGTACTGCACTCTGCTAAGTAGAGCCTACTCCAGAATAGCAATTTTATGAATGATGTTGAAAGCATGCACTTTTCTATTGCTTTTCAAAGTGGAAATTAGCTACAAGGTTCTGTGTTATTACTTCTTAGGCAAACTTTTGGAAAGATGGGCTGATTGTTGGTAAATTTGATAATGCAATGTTTAAGGTTCTTTTTTTTTTAAAGATTGTTCACTAGTTTTGGTTCAATGCTACAGATTGATGCCCTCTTTCTTTTTCTTCGTATAAGCCGTCACAACCTCTACAGTTTTAAGCTAAACGAGTGAGAAATTTTGTATTCTTCATTGCATATGCTTCAAAATGGATCTCAAAATCAGTCATTTTTATATATTTTTGGTTGTATGACTGAAAAAGTCACACTGTTAACAGGCTTCATCTATAACAATAAAAGACACATTGTTAACTGGTTTCATCTCTAACAATATTGAACCCTTTTAAATTTGCAACTGTAATAAGCATCTCTGGAATTGGCAATATTTGCTATGTTCTTCATGGTATTCAAAGAATCAAATAGCGTTTACTATGGAGATTTTTGACAGGCAAAGATGGTCTTTTCTGATTGAGAAAAGAAGACAGCTGGCATAGTTTTGCCATTTAGCTTTACACATGTTTTTCATTCTAGAAAGATCACGCTTATGGTTCCGTAACTATAATTAAGAGAATGAAGCACTAGCACTCTGTAGGAAGAACTCTGACAGAGAATGGTCTGACGAATCTATGACAGCAGCTCTACAATTTCTTTTTTCCTAGAAATTTAATTGGAGAAACAGTATATATATATACAAGGTTCTCTAGAAATTTCAACCAACTAGGAACTGCCATTTGTTAATAGACTTATTAAGTGGGCAGGGAACCTCAAAACCCCCAACCCTCTAGCGCCCAATGAAAATCTTGCCTCAAATTCCTATTTTTCCAGAAGATGTTGTAAA
>MU228229.1:1778911-1809618 GCA_018584345.1 Thuja plicata
CATTTCAAGTATACGTCCCTGGGTTGACAAGTTAAATGCACCTCATAACGGGAGAAGTAGTCCTTAGATTGAATAAACCATTCCTAAGAAAGGCCTTAAGCATGATTATTCCACACCTATTGTGAGGCGGTTCATGTTGCTCAGTTAAATAATAAAGGATATAGATTGGAGTTCAATAGAGGTATATGCAGGATCATTGGGAAATTAGTAGAATTGATTGCTTCATGTCAACAAACTAAAGGTAACGTGTTCCATCTGAATTATACTATCGAGAGTTTTCTAATTGCTAAGGTAGAAGATTGTTGGTTATGGTATAAGAGGTTTTTTCATGTAACTTTTGACAACTTGATCAAAGTCGGTAAGATGAAGATAGTAAGAGGTTTGTCTAACCTAGTGAAACCAGACAATGTAATATGTAAAGAATGTCATCTTGGAAAATTAACTAGTTCTAGTTTTTTCAGCAAAAAATATTCTTCTGAAAGTATTTTAGATATGGTTCATAATGATCTGTGTGGTCCAATGAGAACTCAGAGTTACTATGGTGATAGATTTTCATGTTGTTTGTTGCTAACTATTCTAGAATGATGCATGATATATTTTTAAGGACAAATTTGAATATTTTCACATGTTTAAGATCTATAAAGCCAGAGTGGAAAAGGAGACTGGAAAGACCCTAAAATGTCTTAGATCTAATAGAGGAGGTGGGTTCACTTCACATGAATTTACTACTTATCTTGAAGAATAAGGAATTCTATGATAGATCTTAGCTCCAAGAACACCTCAGCAGAATGGTATTGCTGAAAGAATAAACGAGTCTATCATTAATTATGCAAGGACACTAATGATATAGATGGATGTTAAGTCATCTTTTCTTAATGGTATTTTGGAAGATGTATATATTGAACAACTAGAAGGATTTTCTAATTCAGAAGGTAAGAACAAGGTGTGTAAATTATAGAAAGCTTTGTGTGGATTGAAACAAGCACCTAGGGCATAATGTGAGTATTTTCATTCATATCTCGTTTAAATTGGTTTCATCAAGACAAGTGACAACAATAATGTTTATTTGAAGATAGATAAAAATGATAAGTTACTGATTGCTGAGATATTTATAGATGATATCATTTTTGGAGGCAATGAAGAAATGTGTAGATCGTTTGCAGATGAGATAAGAAAATAATTCAATATGTCTATGCGAGGTGAGATTAAATTATTTATTGGATTGCAAGTTCAACATATAGAAGATGGTATTTACATAAGATAATCCAAATATGTAAGAGAAATTCAGAAGAATTTTAGGTTAGAAGGCTCAAAGCTGGTTGGTACCCCTATGGTAACTAGTTGCAAACTATCAAAGGAAGATGATTCTAAAGAAGTGGATGAGAAAATTTATAGTTCTATGATCGATAAGCTACAATATGTAGTGCAAAGAAGACCAGACATTGCACAAAAAGCTGGATTAGTAGCCAGTTTTTCTTCTAATCCTAAGGAATCCTATTTGGTTGTAGTAAAGAGAATCTTTAGATATCTTAAGGGGACTGAAGATTATGGTCTCTAATATAGACATACAGGTAATTTTTATTTGAATGTGTTTACCAATATTGATTGGGCACGTAATGTTGATGATCGAAAGAGCACAAGTGGAGGTGCATTCTTTCTTGGAGATAGGCTTGTATCCTGGACAAGCAAGAAGCAAAATTGTATATCTCAGTCAATAGCTAAAGTAGATTATGTTGCTCCTATAATTAATTATACACAGATAGTTTGGATCAAGTAGATTCTGAAAGGAATTCAGGAGAAGGTAACTGAACTGGTGGTTATCTATTGTGACAATACAAGTGTCATTAACATATCTAAAAACCCGATGATGCACTCTCAAACTAGGCATATAGCTATCAAATATCATTTTCTTAGAGAAAAAGAACATGAAAAGGAAGTAAGGTTGGAGTATGTGCCAACTAAGGAGAAGGTTTATGATATTTTCACTAAATCATTACCTAAGGATACATGTGAGTATCTAAAAGGTAGGTTGGGGCCTATTCCCCTATCTAAATTGAATTAAAAGAAGATGTAGTTGAGACCCATTAATGGGAATGGAAGGGTTCAACCTTTGGTGGGGAAGCAGTGTGCCAAACTATGCGTTTGGCAACCCCCATCTCCTGGATGGGTTAAAATTAACTTTGATGGCGTGCCTCATGGTAACCCAGAAGTCTCAGAGGTAGGATATATTGCCTGGGATGAGAAGGGAGATCTCTTGGCACTTGGTGCTAAAAGACTGAAAGATGCGACAAATAATGAGGCAGAATATTTGGCAGCTATAGGGACCACCTTGATGGCGAGGAAATTAGGATTAAGGTGAATCCATCTAGAAGGGAATTCGCTCCTTGTTGTGAATGGGATTGAAAAGGGTCAGATGGACACGTGGTACCTAAACAAACACATAAAGAGGATACGAGCTCTGGTTGGTGAGTTTGAGGATTTTAAAATCTCACATGCGCAGCGAGCAGCTAATGACCTGGCAGATAAATTTTCAAATGTGGGTGTTGACGGGTCCCTAGAAAACAACTTCGAATTGTTCAAAGATTTGAGGCCCAACCCCTAGAGGACTTCTTTGATGCATGATTAGAGACCATAGACTATACATAATGGTTGGGATTATTCAATATGTGAATGTGATCTCAAAGTTGATGGGCACGTCGTGCTATAGACTAAACGAAGGAGGATGAAGTGACATGGAGCCTTTTTGCTCATGATTTGGGAGGTGGTGATGAAATCTCAAAGTTAGTGGATTTTGTGGTATGTGAAAGATGTGGAGGTACAAGGTGAAGTAATGAGTTGGAAAAGGGAGTAATGTTAGAATGATGGCTTTTAAATACTGGCTTCGAGAGGCTTCAACAGTTGTTTAAGCTGAAGATGAGGTAGAAAGAAGCACAGAGCATCCGTAAGAAAACTCGTAGAGCCAGAGCAAGATGGGGGCTAATTTCTCATTGGGAAATTTTGGACAAATTAAAGCCTTTGTGGGGCAGATCATAGTGAAAAGGATAGGCAACATTTTTACAAAGGACGGGGATGATTTCTGGACTGTGATTTGTGACATTTTTGGGGAGCACTTTCTGCAAACTTGGTGGAGACCCCTAACAAATCTTGATGTGTCCTCACTATTTGTGGCACTGGACCTCATGGTGGTGAAATCCAAAGATGATGTATGGGTGGTGGTCAAGTAATGCATGGCCATCAAGTGGAATGAAGGCATCGAAGAGGTGTTGCATAAGGCAGAGGTGGGTGTGGGTCTGCACAAGGGAAATGACCCTATTCGTATAATCGGCCATGGGCACCCTGAGCTTCAACCTTTAGTTTTCTGGTCATCAGCTAGCCCCAAATATGTCCACCTTGCATGAGTGCTCAGTGGGTGGAATGCACTGAAGGCCGTGTTGGTGAAGCAAAAGTTGGAAGCACAAGGTGGGGATGGGATTGGGGGGAGAAAATGCAAGTGTACCCCAATTAAATCCACTACAGAGGTGGGGGAAGATGGTAGACCTCAGGTGCGGAGGCAAATCAAATAAAAATATGGTGGGAAGGTGACCAAGGCAGAGAATAGAGCCTGGGAGTCGGGTGATGAGCTTAGTGAAGGTGGCTCAGTCTGGGTGCAGGGTGCTATCATGGTGATGGTAGTGGTGGCTATTGGAACTTCACAAAGGAGGAGGCAACAGCCTGGTTTAGTTAAATTTGTGGGTTGGGGTTTTTTTGAGTTTTAATGTATAATATTTGACAAATATGGGCTCCAATAGTATAGCTAGGGGAATTTTGCAATGCATACTATTATTTTGGCTCGAAATTTGGAAATGTATGCCATTTTGAAGTCATGCGTGGTAATGATGTAACCTTTGTTTTAAATATCAATATAATACCATATTACTGAACCGCCTCACAATAGGTGCTTAGTAATCATGCCCAAGGCCTCTCTTAGGAATAATTTATTCAATCTAAGGATCACTTCTCCCACCATGAGGTGTATTTAGTTTGTCAACCCAGAGACATATACTTGAAGTGGTACGACATAGTATGTGCACTAAGTCCCTTAAAGAGTCATTCTACCTATGCGGTAGGAAAGTAAAATGCACGAAAGGAATCTATACTAGAGTCGTAGGAAGGGAAAAACACTTACTCCTTACTAAAATGAATGTGAAAAATTGCAAACTCTACTTAAGCCTATTCTTTCAACCTAGAGAATTCACTAAAACTATCCTTGCAGGTGCTGCAGGAACATTCACAAAGTACAATGTTGCAGGAAGAAACTGTAATCTTCTATCTAGAATTACTGGAAATGTAGAAAGTAAATCTACTCTAATCCACCTCCCAAGTGGTCCCCTTTGATTGGATTCTGCTAATCTATTAACACAGAAGATAAACCAAAAGTCACTTCATTATATTTCAAGAACTGATTACATAAAAATGATACATAAAACTGGAAATGAACTTGCTGTGCAAGATGGAATAGAATAATGTATTCCAAAACCTCTGAACTTACAAAATAACAGTCCCATCCCTATAAATAGAGGATCGAATCATTATTCTAAAATAGAAAAGGAACAATCTAACTAAAACCATGCCAAAGAGGAAAAACAGGAAACGTAACAGCCCACGACATATGCAGTGAAGTCTGGGTGACCAAGTCAACATGCTGGGAGTGCAGAGGGAATATAGCAGCACTACATCCCTATATTTTTGGAACATTGGCTCCTTATTTATAGTAGCTATTTCTTCTGATGCCATGATGGTTATCCGTTCGCAGCTGGTCTTCAATGTCCTCTGTGAATGCTGTCGACCACTCTTAAGCGACTCCTACTTCTTGGCAGGTTAGTTATCATGCAAAGATATTCATACAAGTAAACTTAATCAAATTGATCCAAATATTAGAACACACATTCTGATTGTTATATGAAATACTGCAATATATATATATAATATTGGCAAAACATGACATATCTATTCTACACATGGGTTTAGTGGTTCTAATTGTACTTTGACATAAGTTCAACTGATTATAAGTTCACAAATGTTTTGGTAATACTTAAAAATAGAGTATAAAGATTAATATAATAGAGATAGTAAATGGTCTCATCATCTGCCCCCTGGTAAGTTGAATGCTTGTCCTCAAGCATTGCATCTTCGGGTAGTTACTCTGAAATCACCAACCTCTGTTCTCCCTCACCTTTGGCTCTTGAAAGTGTAATAGAACCCCCTTGTCTTCTCCTAGACATCTACCATGTGATCCTCCTACAGTTGGTCAAGCCTGTCAGTGTTGATGTCATACAGGGGCCAAAGGAGCATTAGTGGCGGCATGGTGAGTGGACACCAGAGTTCTTTCCTAATTTGCCTACCTAGCTGTATGTATTTCAATCCTCTGTGAATAGCTGCTTGGAGGTTGATAGGACTGTGTGGTTATGACTTCTTAAATGCTTCAATTAACCTACCCCATCTACTTTTGGCACCAGCCGGGGCTCTCTGAAAGACAAAGTAGGACATGTTTTCATACTCTGCATAGACCTCTGTTCTGATCCCAAAAATTTTATCCCTTGTTTCCTCCTTAATTTTTCCATAGGTCAAATTGAGCCAATCTTTAAGGAGTATATCTGGCTTGATGCTCTCTGCCCTCAATGGAAATGGTTATTTTTTCTCCTGTTCCCTATAATTATCCAGCTGTCTATCATAATTGACCTCATTGTGCATCCAGGACATTAATGCCCTTAGGTGTACATCCCCTATGTAAAGTAGAGGGTTCCACTCAGTCTCTGTTGGAATAATGAAGTTATGTATGTACAGTTCACAAAGTAAATTTTGCTGCCATGAGGGAAGGGTCTGGTATAGGCCATAAAATTCTTGAGTTGACTTGAACTTAGAGTCTATATCTTTAATGTTCATCATTAGTCAGAACAAGAGGAACCTGTTATTTCAAACAGATGGCGTAAACCCTAGGGGGTGGCCTACATGTAATTATTTGATCTGCTAATTTAAGGGCATGATCCATCTTTTGTTTCTATTTTTCCAATTGCTCTTTCAACTCTGCAATCTCCTCCCCTTGCTCTATTATTACTTTCTTCATTTTCTTCTTCTCTTCTCCCCATAAAGTTGTTGTTAAAACATACTTATTATGCAATCCAAAGAGAAGCATCTGCAAGGTGATTGGGCCACAATCTTTTGCCTGGTTACTTTGCCTCCTATGTTCCTTCCATGACTGTTCTAAGAAACTTGTTAACCAAGTTATTTTATATGGAACTAGGGTAGTCTCTGAGTGGGCTGACTGATGGGTTACTGAGGCACTCTCCTCGTTACTGTTTGGGATATCCTGATGCATTTCTTGGGGACTATTTTGGTAAACATCAGGTTCAGCTTCATAAGTATCTGTTGAATTTGGAGGAAAGTCTAGAATTGTAGACTAATTTGGGGAATCATCTGGAATAATTTGTACATTGGGTTGTTCATCAGATTGCAAAGGAGAAGCGGGTTGGATTTCTGAGGATACTTTAGGGAGCTGTCCTCTCATTCTAGGGCTTCTTCACACAGGGTTTTCTTCAATCTCTAAAACCTTTTTCTTAATAACCTTCTTCGGCTTCTCTACTGTAGGAGTAGTTGCTGCAGGAACCGACTTCATTTTCTTCCCCTTTGAGGTTGTAGGGGTTTGTGGCTTGGCTGCAGGAACGGAAGTTTCTCCCTCTAATTTTTGTTTTCCTTTTGTTCAGGTAGAAGTAGGTACATTTGTCTCATGAATAGGTAAAGGCATACTTGCTTGAAGATTTTCAATTTCTGCCCCTGGGTATCTTTCTCGATAGCTGGGTCAATTGGTATTGCATCATCATGACCAGATTGCACATTAGGGTTAACCTGTGGTTGTAGGGTTTTATGATGGAAAATTTTTGACCATGCCATGGGAGAGGAATCCCTAAGAGATCTTTCTATTAACAATTTAATTAGGGCATGGTGGGTGACATAATTGACATTTCCTTTTTGGGTCTCCTCAGCACTGATGCGTAGCATATTATACAAGAAATTGGGGACACTCATTGGAAGATTATGCTTTACATAACTCAGTAAGTTAAAATGATGTGCGTGAAAATTAGAAAATCTCCCTTCACATGTAAAATACCTGATAATGTGCGTAGTTATCTCATTATACGACGAAGGGATATACATTCTTTTGCACCCTTGTTTGGTAATCTCCAGAGGAGGGTTGCCTGGTAGGGTAAACTGGGCCCTAGCTAATCTGGTGTCGTGAACATTAGGGTAGTGCTCTCCAACCATTGGTAACCCAGTAACTTATGGTATCCATTCTTCTATGGTGATCTCTATCAATCCCCATATAGTTGCTTGCCCTTCCTCAAATGTACTTGCTAATTTTGTTGTTGAGTCTTCATCAAACTCTGTTAACTTTAAGAAATATCCTAACCAGCCACATGCATTAAAACTTCTTACTACTTCAACATCTAAAAGTAACACACCATGTACTACTGGCTCATGTCTCTATAACTGGCCTCCCATCTGTGCTTTCCAATTTTCAATTTGTCTGCTCTGTAGTAGATAAATGCCTTATTCCTTTTTGAGTTTCAGACTACTCATTTTTTAAAACTATGGGCTTCCTTTTGAATTCCTCTGTTATTCTTTAGCATGAACAATGGTGATGTATTTTAACAAGAGAAATTATAGCTCTTACTGTGGGTTGCCACATAATTTAATTATATGTCACATCAAGTCTGACAATCAGAGATAATTTGGGAATAAAGGTACGATAGTTGTGCGATACAGCAATGGGACTTTAATGAGACAAAGGTGAAGTACAAATTTGAGGTGACATTAAATCTTTTAGGAGTAAATAGAAATGAAATTTTAGGAATTAATACACTTCCCTCCCCCCTACAAAACATTGACAAGTGTCCCCACTTGGCATACTTGGCATGAGGAATGGAACTTGTTTAATGCCGCAATGATACATTTATTGTAGTACTAGATATAATCATTGAAATCTATGCACTAAAAATGGAAAAAAAATTGAAAAGCTTGTACCTGTCATTCGATCATTGCACATGCTAGAAAAAGGTGGCGAGAGTGGAATGAAAGTGGTGGCAGCTTGCGTCAGCGTATTTAGCTCTTATTTGAAGCAAAGAAAGCAAAATGTTGATGACGTGGAAGGTGGGTGGGTGGAAGATAAAGAAATGAGATGAGTTGGAAAGAAGAATTAGAAAGTGAATGGGGAATGAACTTCATGTGAACACAAATTTTTTATTATGGACATGCTCAATGGAATTCTATTGAAGAGTTGCAGGAAGAAGGTTTGCACCCTCTATTGTAGGAAGTGTTACCTGTTGTTCTTTTGAAATTTGTTGTCAGAATTGATGCAGGGAGTCTTCTTTTGTTTGTGGTTGGCGATACAACTTTAGCCGATGTCCATTGACTAATAGCTTGAAGTGTACTGGGTCAATTGTGGTCAACTAGATGACTCCATTGGTGAATACATAGTTTATTTTATATGGCCCCAGCCATCTTGTCTGCAACTTGCCTGGTATTTCCTTAAATCTGGAATCATAGAGTAATGCCCAATCACCAACGTGAAACTGTTTGTTCTTGATATGTGAGTCGTGCCACTTTTTCCTTTGCTTCTGTACTATTTTGGTGTGCTCCAAGGAATATTTGTGCATTTCATCCAAGGAATTGAGACGCATCAATCACTCTTCTTTTGCTACAGGAAGATCAATATTTAACTCCAGTGTTGTCCGCAAAGTTTTGTGTTCAAATTCAATGGGTAGCATTGCTGCTTTTCCATATAACAGTTCAAACGGAGTGAACCCTGTGGTGATTTTCTAGGTTGTTCTATACACCTAGACGGCTTTTGATAATCTACTACTCCAATCTTGGCGATGCAAATGAACTATTTTTGTTAAGATGGCTTCAATTTCCCGATTTGTAACTTCAACCTATCCATTGGCCTGAGGGTGATAGGGACTTGACTTCCGATGTCTGATATTATATTCTTTTATGAGCTCTGTTATTACATTGGAAGTGAATTGAGTGCCTTGGTTAGTTACAAGTTCTCTTGGTACTCCATATCTAGTGAAAATTTCATCATACAAAACTTCTACAGCTTTATGATCCCGGGCATGCTTCATGGATTTTACTTCGACCCATTTGGTCAGATAATCAGTGCACGCCAGAATGTAAGACTTCCCATTGGATAGAGGGTCTATTGGGCCATTGAATTCCATGCCCAATTTGTCAAATGGAGTTACCACCACCTATGGATTAAGGGGCATTTCATCTGATCTGGTTGGTCGGCCCATTCTCTAACACTTGTCACATTTCCTTGTGTAGCTGGATGCATCCTTGTGAAGTGTAGGCCAGTAATATCCAGTTGTCAAAATATTTTGGGCTGTCCTTTTTGCTGCAAAGTGTCCCCCACACGGCTCATAATGACATGCATGGAGAATGTCATATGTCTCATCTTCTCTCACACATCTTCGGATTACTCGATCAGGTCTAGTGTAAAATGGTATGTTATCAATCCAAGAGAAATCAAATCTTTTCTCGACAAGCAGTCTCCTATCCTTACAAGAAAAATGTGTTGGCATTTAGTTAGCTTCAAGGCAATTAGCTATGTCAGCATACCACGAACTTTGGACAACAATATGAAACAAATGCTCATCTGGAAATGCATAATCTATCAGAGTAGTATCTTCTTCAGCATGGTGAATTCTGGATAGATAATCAGCTACTACATTTGCCTTCCTAGGCTTGTCAATGATTGTAATGTCAAATTCCTGCAAAAGAAGGAGCCATCTTGCTAACCTGCCTGTTATGGCAGGTTTGTTCATGAGATATTTAATTGCTACATGGTCAGTGTGAACAAAAATGGGATAACCAGTTATGTAATGACAAAATTTGTTCAGAGAATAAACTACTTCTAGTAATTCTTTCTCAGTCACTATATAGTTTAACTCTAGGCCATGGAGGCTCTTGCTAATGTAGTAAATTGTATTCTCTAGGTTACTAGACTTCTATGCTAGGACATCACCTATTGTGTAGTCTGAAGCATCTGTATGAATGTGAAATGGAAAAGACCAGTCAAGGCCCCTAAGTATGGGTGCAATTGTCAATAGTGACTTAAGCTGCAGGAAGGATTCATCACATTCCTTTGTCCAAGAAAATTCAGCCTCTTTTATAAGAAAAGTATACAGAGGACTAGCTATTTGACTAAAATTTTGGATAAACCTCTTATAGTAGCCAGCATGTCCTAGGAAAGACCTAACATCCTTTTGCTTTGTAGGGATAGGTAGTGTGAGAATTACCTCTATTTTCACAGGATCCACCTAGATTCTAGCTTCAGAGATAAAATGTCCCAGCACTACGCCTTCATGCATCATCATGAAGCATTTCTCACTATTGAGAGACAAGTTGTGTTTCTGACATCTGATTAGTACTCTTTCCAAATTCTTCAGGGCTTCCTCAAAGGTGACACAAAATTTAGTAAATTCGTCCATATATATCTCCATACAATCATGTGATATGTCAACAAAGATGTTGATTCCAACTCTCTGGAAAGTAGCTGGTGCATTGCATAAGCCAAATGGTAATACAAAATAAGCATATGTGCCCCAGGGGCATGTGAATGTAGTCTTCTCTTGATCTTTTGTAGCAATGTTGATCTGATTGTAACCGCTATATCGATCCAAAAAGGAGAAGTATTTCTTACCAGCCATAGTGTCGAGGACTTGATCAATAAATGGTAAAGGAAAATGATCCTTCTTGGTGGCATTATTTAACTCTCTATAATCCACACATATTCATCATTTTCCTCCCTTCTTTGGTGCAATGACTAAAGGTGATACCCACTTGCTATCAGAGATTGGATAGATGAAACCAACATCTAGTAACTTCTGCAACTCAATTTTGACTATTTCTCGCAATGATGGGTTTATCCTTCTTTGAGGCTGAGGAAGTGGTAAGCTACCATCATTAATGTAGATCCTATGGATGTAGAGTTTGGGGTTCAGACCTAGCATATCTCCATAATGCCAAGCGAAGGCTTTCTCATGCTTACACAGGAGTTTGGTTAACAATGCCAATTGTGGTGGTGGCAACTTGTTGTTCACATGGAGATTATGACCAGGGGAAATTTCCATAGTAGTTGTTAGCTCTGTCATTGACATTTCAGGTACTGGGCTTGTAGCTACTTCACATGGCAATAATTGGCTAATTATCTCAGGGCTTGCTAGAAATACATAGTCCTCATAGGTACATAGCTGTAAAATAGAACTTTCAAAAACATCCTTTGCTGCTATACACTCATTGGTAAGAATACTCTGTATTACATCATCTTCCTCTTGCATTTTCAGAAAATATTGTATGTGCATCATCATAAGATGGGCAATGAAGTTGAGCTCTTCTTCCTCATCCCCTAGTTCCAGCCAAATAGGATCTCTCAAGTCTAGTTGTGGCTGGGCAAGAGGATACAGTGCTAGCTTCTTTATTGCATGACCATTTGAAATTGACATACTTCCTGATCTGCAAATAATTTTTGCATCAATGGTGGCTAACCAAGGTCTCCTTAGGATGACTGGATAGCAAACAAAGTTTACTTTAGGTGATAAGATGAGAAAATCAGCAGGGTATTTCCATGAATCCAGGGTGACTACCACCTCCTCTATAAGACCATCTAGAGTGACTGTTGAACTATCAACAAGTTGTAACATTGTTGGAGTTGTTCTCATGCCCTCTATACTTAATCTATGCATTGTATCTTTGGTCATTACATTTATGACTGCTCCCAAATCAACTAAATCATTTTTAACAAATTATCCATTAATTATCAAGTCAACTACTGGACTCAACTACCTTTCCCAACATGATATTCACAAGTTTCCCTATCACATGAACTGTTTGAGGGTCCTTCTTTTTCCTTCCAGGATTTTTAAGGCATGCATCCTTAATAGCTTTCCCATATATAGGAACATCTTTGATAGCTTGGAACAAAGGTATTTGGATGTGCATATTTTTTAGCTGCTCAAGAATATCAAACAACATTTATTCTTGGGATATATGTTTTTCTATGGTGAGCCTTTGTGGAAAAGGAGGGTCAACTGAGTTTTTAACATCAGTTTTGTTAGATTTTTGAGTTGATTGGGTGGTATTTTGTAGTTTAGCCTCTAGAAGAGGTGTTGATGCTGTAGGAGTGTCTGCAACTTCTGTGATAATAGGGTGTTCGGGTGTAGGCAGAGTTTTACCAGATCTTAAATGGATTTCAGATATCTCTAGTGTGTAGGCAGGGTACTGTTGTGTATTAGTGTTATACATTGGTTGCTGTTGTTGCTTGTTATTTGGGTTAGGTTGCAGTTGAGTAGGTAATTGAGTTGGCTTTGGATTAGGACTAGTAGCTGCAGGAGGTGGCATTATTACAGGAGGAGGCACTAGAGGTGGCAATTGTGGAAAAGTAGGATTTTGGTTAGGCCACTATGGAGGCCCCCTCCATTGGTTATTTTGTTGCCAATTTCCTTGCGGTGGTTGTCATTGATTCTATTGGTTAGGCCACTAGTTATTTTTCCACTAGTTATTTTGCTAGTTAGGCCACTGTTTATTTTGTTGGTTAGGCCACTGGTTATCCCAGGCTGGCTGAGAGTACTGAGAAGGATTCTGATAACTTTGGTTTTGTCATTGACTATTGTAAGGATTTGAAAATTGTAATGGGTCTTGAGGCATACCTTGTCGTGAAGCCCATGGTCAACATTGAGCAATGAAGAACACTTTCTCATCATCTCTTTCTATATTCATGTACTCGGTAGGCAAATATTGATTTTCCAGGTTCGCCACCAGCTTGCATCCACAATCTTTCTTTTGTTTACGACAATGAGGACAGTACTTAGCTAACTGTGACTCACCATATGCATGTTTCTTCTTGGTAGTCATGATGTCAAGATGTGTAGAAACATCATTAATGATGTCCTGCTTGAAATCCATGAGCAAATTAGATATCTCCAGCTTGGAAATGCCTGAACTGCTCCCTTTAGTGACTGTAGACTGATATCCTCTACTTTTCTTCCCAGTTGATCTGGAGTAGTTGAGATAGATTTTATCGAGGTCATCCCAAGAAGATTGGGATATGTCCCCACCAGCCATGAGGTCCAGTGCTTGTAGACAGTTATCGTTCACTCCTCTTAAGAAGACTAGTTTCTGTGAATCCTCTGCCAGAACATGTTGGGGATTATTTTGCATGGTGTATAAGAAAAGTGAAACATAGTCCTCCAAGGTTTCATCCTCCTCCTACGACATTCTAAAAATGTCATCTCCCCTTGGGTCACTCCCCTTGCAATATTATTTGTATTTTTGCAAAAATAGAGTTTGCATCTCATCCCATGTGCCTGCTACATTTGGTCCTAAGCCCATGAACCATTGTAAGGCTGACTCTTTCAGAGTTGCTGGAAATAGTTTGAGTTTGTTGGCATCAGTGTTATAGTCAAAGCTACGATAGAGGATGTCAAACTCGAACAAAAATGTGTCAGGATCTTCGGTTATTAGGCCATAAAACCTCATGAGTGTAGCAGAGGGTATATTTTTGAGATTAGCATTGTTTATAAGGCTCAGTAGAGGAAACAAGAAAGTAGGTTGTGCCATTACTAGAGGTATTGGGAGTTGGAGTTGCTACTGGAAAATAATATTAGCTATAAGATTGTTAATAACAGGTGCATTTGGGTCAGAATTATCAAGAAAGCTGGCCAATATTTCAGTGAAAGGCTAAAAATGACTTATATCAAAAGGCTCTACTCCAGAGGAAGATGCTGCAGGAAACTCAGGACTTGCGTCAACAAAAGGTAACTCAACTTCTTCAACTTGTTCATTCAAATTTGCAAACTCTCCTGGAAGAAATCTGCCATATTCGTCTCTTCTTCTTCCCCTTTGATGCATGAAAATGAATTCTTCACACTGGTGAAGCAATTTAGGACCAAAAACCACTATTTAAAAACTAGCTACAAATGAAAAATGACTCAGAAAGTTTCTTAGCTTGACACCATCCCCAACAACGGTGCCAAAAATGAACCACCTCATAATAGGTGCTTAGTAATCATGCCCAAGGCCTCTCTTAGGAATACTTTATTCAATCTAAGGATCACTTCTCCCACCATGAGGTGCATTTAGTTTTTCAACCCAAGGACGTATACTTGAAATGGTACGACACAGTATGTGCACTAAGTCCCTTAAAGAGTCATTCTACCTATGCTGCAGGAAAGTAACATGCATGAAAGGAATCTATACTAGAGCTACAGGAAGGGAAACACACTTACTCCTTACTAAAATGAATGCAAAAAATTACAAACTCTACTTAAGCCTATTCTTTCAACCTAGAGCATTCACTAAAACTATCCTTGTAGGTGCTGTAGGAACATTCACAAAGTACAATGCTGCAGGAAGAAACTATAATATTCTATCTAGAAATACTAGAAATGTTGAAAGTAAATATACTCTACTCTACTCTAATCCACCTCCCAAGTGGGCCCCCTTGGTTGGCTTCTGCTAATCTATTAACAAAGAAGATAAACCAAAAGTCACTTCATTATATTTCAAGAACTGACTACATAAAAACGATACATAAAACTAGAAATGAACTTGTTGTGCAAGATGCAACAGAACAATGTATTCCAAAACCTCCAAACTTACAAACTAACAGTCCCACCCCTATAAATAGAGGATCAACTCATTATTCTAAAATACAAAAGGAACAATATGACTGAAACTATGCCAAAGAGGAAAATAGGAAACGTAACAACCCACGATATATGCAGTGAAGTTTGGGCGACCAAGTCAACATGCTGGGAGTGCGGAGGGAATATAGCAGTGCTACATCCCTGCATTTCTAGAACAGTGGCTCCTTATTTATAGTAGTTGTGTCTTCTGATGCCACGATGGTTATCCATTCGTAGCTGGTCTTCAATGTCCTCTTAGAATGTTGTCGACCACTCTCAAGTGGCTCCTACTTCCTGGCAGGTTAGTTATCATGCAAAGATATTCATACAAGTAAACTCAATCAATTTTATCTAGATATTAGAACACACATTCTGATTGTTATATGAAATACTGCAATAAATATATAATATTGGCAAAACATGACATATCTATTCTACCCATGGGTTTAGTGGTTCTAACTGTACTTTGACATAAGTTCAATTGATTATAAGTTCACAAATGTTTTGGTAATACTTAAAAAAAGAGTATAAAGATTAATATAATAGAGACAGTAAATGGTCTCATCAATTACTGATCAAAAGAAGAAGAAGATGTAGTTGCATCAGTCAAAGTGTATTCATTTAATAACTTTATGTTTGGATTGATGTTGTGAGGCTACTCCTTAGGGGGAGCAATCTATGGGGTCATGTGTATTTTGGTTAGAATAGATATCATGTGTATTTGGCACCTTTGGCATTATTGTCAAAGGGGGAGAATATATTGTATGCATGATAAAAGGGGAGAATGCAATTGCAGAACAAGTGGAAGATAGAAGTGGAAAAATTTTGATGAGTGGAAGAGAATGTTACCATCCAGAAGTGAGTATTATCATAAATGCCAAAGGGGGAGATTGTTGGCGTATCTGATGAAGTTGTGGTAAGTCATGATGCGGATTTGATTATAGGATGATCATATATTATGTTGTCATTGATGTCAACTATTGACTTTGTGTTCTTAGTAAGTTGTCACGCATAGTTGTAATGAATGAATAATTAAAGTGAGTTTTAGTGGTCGCGATACTTAAGGGAGACTTGGGAATTTATTTTGATAATTGTATGATCGTAACTATTGAATGTATGATTTTTGTAAGTTATATTTGGTTGAAGTATAACAATTCAACTTTTATATCAATTAATGAAAGGTGATAGATGCTTTGAATCTCTTGTCAAATCTTTGTTGTTTCTTGTGGTGCGGTCATAAGATATGGTGCTCAACAGTGTTCAGATGCTAAAATTGTAACCATAACTAATTTGAGTGTCCAGTGTGATGGATAGATGACCGGTAAGAAGAGACAGAATTGTTAACAACTATAGTGACTATATTCTTGAGTTATAGTTGATAAATCTTTGATCAATGATCGGTGTTGAGATTTTGGTGGAATCAGTTGAGTTAGTCATGATATCGTGACGTGTCTTCATGACTGAAGGTGATGATTTGACATCACATTGTTCAATGCTAGCGTGTAAAGAGGATTCTTGAGGAAGGTTGTGTTTGGTCAAAATGTGTTTGACTCCTTGGCACAAGATTTTATGTAAGTCATTGAATTGGCCAATGCGGTTTTGGAAATATGATTCAAGAATTTAATTTTTTAATGTAATGCGTTGGATTTGAGTGGTATGTTTTAATTTCCAAAATTAGGGCTTGATTAAGGAGGTGGACTTAAAAGTTCAATATATATTGGATGAAGTTTAAGGTTAAGAGTGTTGATCATTTGTTGCGCAAGTGTGGTGTATAATGCAAGTTGCGATGAAGCAAGGAAGAGTTAAGTGTGTGGATAAGAGGTTTTGTGCTTTAGTGGATCTAATGAAGTAGAGGTAGTGTTATTATATAGATCATTCTTTCTATTGTTCCCTAACAGTTACAATAGGTCAAATCCCTTAACAGGGTGGATCCTAACAGATCTTTATTGTAAATCCTTTAACATGGTGACATATTAGCTTGTGTTTTAAGTCTAAAAAGGATACTCTTAATAGGGTAAAGGTTCTAAAAGGCCTAATGTAAATCCATTAACCGGGTAGCACCTAAGAGTGTTGTTGTAAACTCCTAACAGGGTTAAGCTCCTCACAGGGCATTCTTCAGAAGAGTACATTATTTAGTGGGTACTAATCCCCAAGGTGGTTTTTTTTCCTGATTTGGGTTTCCACGAGATAAATATATGTATAAAATTTGTGGATGAACTTGGATATTTTTTCATTTGCTTCTATTAAGGTTAATCTTGTGAATGGTGATTTAAGTTTAAGTGGTTGAATAGTTGGTTTATTTGGTAGATTACCGATTCACCCCCCCCTCTCTCAGTAATCTAATCTTAGGACTAACATGGGGAATGTTTAGAAGGAATTATATTGCATTCATTATGGATGATCAATGCAAATTAAATGTTAATAATGATTTGTTGTTATAATTTTGCAATGATGATGGTAACTAATCCTTCCTTGTCAACAGATGCATGATAAGATCCATCCTCTAAGAGGTGGATGACTATCATCATAGTGATGGGATGTAGACATGCAGTAAAGGTCAAAAATGTCATCCGAATAGGAAAGATAACTTTTTAACTAGTAATCATGTTTGGGAACGATGTTGCCTTAGATATGTCTAAATGATTGCCTTTTCTCTTTTGGTGTTAATAAAGAATTTTGGCCTTTGTAATTAATTTAAATTCTTTGGATCCTTCTTATATATTTTAAGGAATAACTTGTTAGCTTTGGCATGTTTTTCATTAATGTCAAAAAGGTGTTTAACTTCATGGATGTTGAAGTGTGATATGAATGTTGCAGGAATATTATGGTATGCATGATTAGCAAGATAATTTGAGATGTTTGTTGGTGTCAACTAGATCAGGCATTGCCAAAGGGGGAGTTTACTACTATGGTCAAGATAGTTGGTCATTCATGCTAAAGGTTATATGTTGTAGATCAAGATTGACTAGAGTGTACTGACATGAGGAGATTTGTAGGAGATGTTAATAAAGAGCTTATTGTGAAGATAAGACAACACTTTTCTCTCATTCTATTATGTTTAACATATTATTCAAGTGACTTGTGATTGTCATCTTATTATAATAACATGGTATGGTCTTTTTCAAATCATATGAGCATGAAGAAAAGTGTTACAATAATTTTTACCAACTACAATTGAATTTCATGTTTTTTTCATACACAGATGCATGCTTCAGTAAATGGTTTGCAGCAAGTTCAATTCTTGTCACTCGAGCAACAGGAAGAAGACAATTGGTGACAGTGATCAAAATTAATGGGAGTATAACAGTCGACATGATGTTGTTATTTCATAAGGTCTCTATTTCCTTATAAAATTGATTTGGAAAAAAAATGAATTAATGGTCATCGTCATTTTGTAATAAATTTGAGCCTTGACCATGATTTGATCATGAAACAGAAAATGAAGGCAAAAGTGAATGAAATTTTTGTTCCTACCATTCAAGCAACAAGAAAGTAAATAGGACAATGACAAGAAAAATAATAGTGGATTACAAAATAAGAATTATTGAAGAAAATATAGTTTCAATTTAAATCATAATGGTTAGTACATATCATCTACCACATGGGATGAATGACAAGATTCAATGAAGAAGACATAATGTATAGAAGAGATAATCGAGCGGTTGTCATTTTAACTCTTGGATAGTTAGACTTCTCTAATTGCTTGATAGACAAGGTGAAACGTGGTCGTGGAAGTTGTTGAAGTGATTGATTGATCAAAAGATAGAGAAAATTTTGATGAGGTAGACTATTGTTCTATATTGGTAATGAAGAGATATGATAAAGTGTTTTCTCAGATAGAGGCAGTTTGGAGTATATGTGAATGACACGGTTACATCTTTATTTGTGTAGACACTCAATAAAATTGGTAACAAAATTCTATTGTGATCTTTATTGTTGTTTTTGATTCCATAATGTATTTATTACTGGTCATAGCAGTGAATGTATTTTTTAACTGAGCCTTA
Source organism: Thuja plicata (assembly GCA_018584345.1). Taxonomy (NCBI): domain Eukaryota; kingdom Viridiplantae; phylum Streptophyta; class Pinopsida; order Cupressales; family Cupressaceae; genus Thuja; species Thuja plicata. Next base: position 1,797,636 of record MU228229.1, read on the forward strand.
AATGGTAAAGTCATTTATGACTGTAAATAAGATTTTGGTTGTGAGTTGAACATAACAGTGGAAGAAGATTTGTTATTATTAGTGTAATGTATGTAGTATTGAATGGAATATTTAATGTAGAGATATAAAAGGTTATTTATGCAAGTATATATTTGAGAAGATCTATTGGCATGTTTATCATTGATTGGTGCAGGTGAGAAGAAGAGTGGTAACACTAAGTTTGTAGTATTGAGGGTAGAGATCAAAATTGTCATGTTTATCATTGTTGACAAGATATAATGTTGAATGATTTGTATCAAGTGGTATGTATGGTAACAAAGTAACCCTCTGAACTAGTGTTTCTTCTGATATTTTTGTACAGGGGTTGGTGCTCCTTAAGCTTGTAAGGGGTTGGTGCTCCTAGAGTTGGTACTCTAAATTGTGGCTAGTAATGCCTAATAAAAGATAGATTTACAGTGGTTTTTTATTGTTAGGTATTTTCCACTATAAACCTTGTGTTATTATGTAATAGTTGTATTTTTGGATCTCTTGCCTATCTTATCTAATATTTTTGAATCTTCTTGTTTATATAAATCATTGATTCACCCCCCTCTTAGTGATCCTATTATTCCAATAATTGGTATCAAAGCAAGGTTCCCTTTCAGAAGTCTAATCAACTTGGGTTGATCTTGGTAGAAGGAATAACATGGATAAAAAGTGCAAGAACAAGAAGATGAAAGATCTATCTAAAAGGAATGAGTTGTCTGATATACAAGTTGTTGATGTTTTTTCCAACAAATTGGATTCTAAGGAATGCCATGCAGATATATTTGAAGAGACTAAGGTTAAGCAAGCTGTAGATGAATATCCGATTGGTCAAAAATTTGGTGAAGAAGGAGTTGTTTATCTTGAACAAGAACTCCTTGCTTCCCTAGATGTGATCAAGAATATTAAAAGAGAAAATCATGATCTTAAGGTACGTCTACAAGAAAGTATCAAGGTTAATATAGTTGTGGTACAAAATCATGTTGAGACTAAAAATATTATTGAATTTCTAAATGTTCAAATGGTGGATATGAAAAGAGTTGAAAAGGAATCGAAAGTTAAATTTAAAAACAAGGATGAATTATGTAAAAATTTAGAAAATGAGGTTGCTTCTTTGAGAGTAAATTTAGAAGATGATTCCTTGTTAAAAGAACAAACCCTGAAAGATAACATGATTGTAAGTCTAAAAATTGAAATTGAAGATCATAATACGATAGCAAATGTAACAAGATCTGATTTGGGGGTTAAAAAGATTGAGTGTCTTAAACTTGAGGAAGGAGTATTTTCTTTGAGAAAGGAAGATGAGAGGTATAAATATCATTCTAGAAATTTTCAAAATTTTGATAGCAGCAACAATACGTTAAATGAAATGTTGAAAAGACAAAGGAACTCAAAGGATCTTACTGGCTTAGGGTAGGAGATAGGAAAAAACTCTATAGTTTAAAATGAGTCTAAACATGAGACAATGTTTTCTACCACAGGTAGAAATAAGTTCACAGTTAAGAAAACTCCAAATAAGAAAGTAAATCTTAGTCATTATTCATTCCCCCCCCCTAAAATTGAAGATAAGAAGAAATCAGAGAACAATGTTGTTGATAGAAGAAAATCCAAAGGCATCAATAATGAAAGGAGAATAAGTTCTTAATATTCATTAATTCTTCACACTCTTGGTATGATCAATCAATAAGGTACAATTACTCTTTTCATGATTATTGTTATGCTTGCAATGGTTATGGTCATAAGGTTGCAACTTGTAAGTTTGTTGATAAAAGGTGGTTTGGGTTTTCAAGAAGAAATATTATTTTGTTTCAATGAATCAAATGTGTTATAGCTATCATAATTTTGGACATAAGGTTGTTGATTGTAGAAGATCTGCAAAATCTATCAAAATAAATGTGTTTTTGAAAAATAAGAATATAAAATGTTTTAAATGTAATCATCTTGGGCATATAGCGCATTTTTGTAGAAATAGTGATGAGTCTACATAAGGATCATAAAAAGAAGAAAGGATCAACTATGGTCTAGAGAACGATGGATAACCAAGATGGATATAAAGATGAATTTATGAAAATGCACTATGCACTCCATGCACATGTGATATCTTCTAGGTCCTTAGGATAACCATAGATTCAAGGGGAGTCTATCATCATAATATCTCTTACCCTTGTGAAGAAAATAATAATCTAATCTCTTTATTTTTTTAACAAGTGTTTTAAAATAGAATTGAAAGTGTTTTATCTCCTCTTAAATAGATTTGATGATAGAGTAGTTAGTGGATAGTCATGTTTATTTTGACAAGTCAAGTCGAGTTAATTTTATTATATTTAGTGCTCTCTTCCTGTGATTGGAAAATGCTCTCTCTCTCTCATATATAATAGTGACATTATCATTGGACAATTGTACATTCATGGCAGAATTTAACAGTTTTGATTAAGTAAAATAGGTTTTACAGGGTGCCTGAAACCCAAAACATAGAAACATAACGAAAAGTATGCCGAGACAAAACAAAACAAAGTCAAAAAACAAAATAGGCCACCACAAGGCTGCAACAAAACCAAACTAAACAACTAAAAAACAAACAACACAGGAACAACCCAAAGAACCAGGGAACAAAATTTGGAGATTTCCACCATCAGGCATGTCACCTCAGACTGGAGGATCTCCATCTTAGCAGTAGAATCCTTAATCTTCTGAAGGTCTTTCGGGGTATCATTCTCCTTCTTCTTCTTCTTCCCACTAGCCCTTGTCCTCTTACTAGGTCCCTCTTCAGTCTTCTGCTCTTTTTCCACACCTGTATTGGGTGCTTCAGTCCCTTCAGGTTTCTCTTCTAGTTTTTCAATGAGAATCTTGGTATGCTCATTAGAGGCTTTGAGTATGTTGAAGCTCTGTTCAGAAATGCTTTTAAGGGTCACCTCAAACCTCACCATCTTATCCTCCATTTTTCAGACCCTCATACTCATATTCATCTGATCTTCAACAATGCTATCAACCTTTGTATTGTCTGTCCCTTTTGCTCTGTTCTTGAGCTCCCCCACTTCATGGTATAACCATTTAATGGACCTATAGTTGTCCAACATGTTGTTCCTGGCATTATTGAGGTGATCTAGCTCAAATTCCCTTGAGTTATCGCTGAGAACAACCATAGCCGAGTCAATCATCTCCTCTAGCTTAATCCTACCATCCTCACCTTCAATAACTTTGGGATTAATGACTTCCCTGTTTATCCCCATTTTGACAGTTTTAACCTCAAAATTATGCCAAACCATTTTCCTCCCCTACATAGACATGTATCAACAATAATCATTGTCCTGCCCTTTTTCTTTCATTGTGATGTGGGGATCAGAGAGCTGGGGAGATGAGATATCCTGATTAGTGCCATAATGTTCATCCTATAGCTTCTCCTTCTCTTTGTGGCTAGAGCCAGGGGATTTTCTGTGAGTCTGGTCCTCGGGAGTCTTCCAACTAGTGCTATCATCCCTATTCTTGCTCTTTTTGTTTTGGTACTTCACAATGGCAGTATACTTTCTCTTTTTTCCTTTACCACTAGATATCTCTTCCTCACCATCGGTATTCATCCCTTCCTCATTCTCATTATACTCCTCCTTAGAGGATATCATAGTGGTAGTATGCTTTTTGGATGGGGTCATCATTTTTTTTATTTTTTAATGGTTTGAATATTGGCAATACGCTTCTTAGAGGAGGAACCCAGATTAATATTTTTAATGTCAGAATCTTCCTGACCCTCAGAGTGCATACCATCACTGTCTTCAATCTCCGAAGGAACATAATTAGAGCCAAAGACATCCATTATCTCCTCTTTCTCAGTGATCTCCTTCCCCATAATTTGGGCATTAAAATACTCATAAATAAGAAGTAAAAGCCCCTCATGCAAAGCAGGGTTCACAATAGCTTTATCCCTAAACCCATTGATATTTTCATTAATGGAAGCATATAAGTAGAATGGGATAGAAACCTGCATACCATGTCGAAAGTGGTTCATGAGGATGAAGTGATAGGTTCTGATCCTATCAAACCTGGTGTCCAGCATGACATAATAGATGATGGCCCTCAGGATGAATCTCCATAGTGTTTTGAACCCTTCAGGAAGATAATAGGTCTCAACTTTGATGAGAGATTTCTTCTCTTCCTCGTTCCTCACGAAATCACTAATCGCAGAGTCTGAAATTTTACGATCCCTCTAAAATTTCTTTCCCACAATGGGGATTCTAGTAACCATGGAAATAACCTCCTTAGTGACCATAATTTTTATTCCCTCTATCACCACAATACCCTCTTCCCAGCTTTTCACAAACATTTTGGTCACCAGCGACTTCCTTCCATGAAGCCTTTCAATGAAATTAGAAATTTTGCCTTGCTGAAGGTAATTCCAAACCTTAGTTTGTCTCCTCCACTTCTCATAGTTGTTAGAAGGCTCCCTTCTATGTCTTTCTCCACCCATTGCATGAAAAAATCTTTGTCTCATGAAATGGATATTACAGCTTAACAGACAAATTCTCACAGAGATATTCTAGATTTTTCTTCTTTTGTACCTTAAAAGGTAATTTTTAACTTTACGAATGGGCACCCAGAAAGTGTGCGAATGTGACTTGGAATCCTTACCTTTCCTGCTGATCCCATACTTTCCATTTATGGGAAATCCATTACAAAGCACAACCGTAGAATTTAACAGTTGTCAAACTTAAATTAAATTATATATCTATTCTTGTTCCTGACATATTCTTAGTAGGCATGTGTAGTGATTATTTGACAAGGTTTATGGACATCAAGTATATGGTTATTAAGACTTGATGAGTGTATCTTATGCAAATTTTTAAAGAGCCTCTTCAAGCATAGAGATATTGTATGGAAAAGATTCTATTCTAGTATTACAACATAATTTTGTTGATTGATGGTATAAGGTGAAATTCTATGGTAATATAGATTTGTGTTATGTGCAATAGAATGATGGTTTCAATCAAAAATATTTTATTAATACTGTGGAGGTGAAGGAATGCATTGAACAATGTTATAATTGTAGATAAGTGCATATGCTTGTAGATAGGTGTGGTTGAGACAGTGGTGGAGTCATTTTCTTGAGAAAAAATGAATATCTTTTAAAAATATCTTTACTATACTAATGTCATATGTGTGTGAACTCTGACATATCTCTGCAAGAGTACAAGTTTGTAAGTTCTTGAAAATCCACTACTTTGTTATATTTTAATGACATGAAGACCATAGACATTTTGTAGTGTTATCTTAAATAAATAACGTGTATGTAGGTCGTATAATCTACATGAAAAGATAGTAGCAAATAAATGATAGTAAGGGCATTATTAAGATAAGAATGAGGGTGCATGACACCAAGAGAAGAATAATAAGAGACAAAAACAAAGAATATCATAGTATTATGGTGATTGTACAAATATTTGGAAATGATTCCCTTCAAAGATAGAGTGCATGCATAGAGTTCCGATGAGTACAGTTGGTGATAAATGTGTAATGATGTTGAATTTTTTATCAAGGTTCATGCCAAGTATAGAGGTAACAGATATTGAAAACAAGTGCAACGTGAAAAAGAATATAGAAAAGGGAATCAAAACAGAGGCATGAAATGAAAGGATACTAGGCAGTGAGCCAAACAAGATAGTCTTGTCAATCTAAAACAAGAGAAGAATAGGATTTGTCAATATCTCATTGGACAATATTGAGATGGTATTGAGATGATTTTAAATGCAACAAAAGGTGAAGAGGATAGTAATTGGTGTAAAGAAACATGAGGTTGAACATGTGCATCTTATACATCTTATGGAAGACGGTTGATAATAGTGTGAACCATGATCATATTTTCCAGCCACAACATTGTTCATCATACTTATGCTTATCTAGTCTCTAATGATTAATGTGCAGACACTTACAGGTGTAGAAGATACATAGAGAAGTTCATCAATTTTTTAATGTGGATCGCTCATGGTGAAAATTAAAAAAGACCAGTATATCTTGTAGAAAGGTTATTGAAGAGGCATGGTATGATCACTAAAGGAGAAAAAAATGATCTTTGCAAGACAGTTGATGAGGTGAATTAGAAGGAAGCTAGTTGTGTTTGAAGTTGATAAATAATATCTAATGATAATATCTTTGTGAATTTATTATTTGCATGGAAGTATTCAAGTAATTAGATATGCATCTTAAATATTGTTTATCACAGAGATGATGAAGATTCATAACAAAAAGAGAAAGTGTTGGTGCAGATATACAAAGCAATGAGGTTATGGTAGATATGATAGTCTACACTTTCACAGACAATGAATACAATAGCTGCGATAGGTATATCTTATAACAAGTTGAGTTATGATATTGTAACAACCACAATCAAAGTATGATTGGAAACAATCAAGCAGGATAAGTTAAAAAGAAGTGTTTTGAAAAAGACAATCTAATCTTAAGAAGCAGATTCACAGAGGTATGAATATCTAGACAACAGTGATCATGGTTCTTTCATGAAAATAAAGGTAGCAAAGAGATTTAAAGAAATGTCAAGGAATGTACACATCAAAGCAGTAACTAGAGATAGAGATAATATCATCAATTAATTTCTTGATGTATGAGAGTAATGAGTAAAGATGCAGTTCTAAAGTTAGCAACATTTTTGAAAGTCACAAGAGAATAGTCATCATTTGATTCTTGGAGAGCTTAAATGCTCATCCCATTGTTCATGGATATGATCATAACATGACAGAGAATTGGTATTGTAAAATTAGAAGGAGAAGTGTGTTGGAACTCTCAAATTTTGCAAAATTTAGAGTTTCCTATGAATGAGAAAATCAATAAAATCCTAAAAACTATCATTAAAATCATTCAAACCGATAAGTGAGTTTGCCTCAAAATTATATTTGCCTCTTATAATTAAGCATTTATATCAATCTCTAGCCACCCATGACCACATGTGATACATTTTTTAAATATCAAGCTTTAGGGCTCCATAGTAACCTTGTGAGTTCGCATATTGAACATCTCTCAAATAGTCATTTTCCAAAGTAAATATTTTGGTGCCTGATGTTTTTTGTGAAAATGATTGTCCCCTAAAATTTCCTATCTGAAAATTATCTACTTTGTCCATTTGCGGAACCCCTGACCCTGTTTGGTATTTTTCCAAATCCAGGTCCATTTGCAGTTTATCAAATTGGTCACTGAAACACTATAAAATCAACAAAGTGATATTTTTTGGACATTGATATTTCATGTACATATGATATTCACACAAAACCAATTATTCATCATAATTGTATATACTACAAAGAACCCCTATGCAAATTTTTAATGTTCTCATAGCTCATTTAATGTTTTTCACAAACCAAAACCAAATGCAATTTATACAAATCTTCTATTTGTACATTGTTAGAGTTAGTCAAAGGCATACTTTGAAAATTGTACTTTTCAATTAGATGAATATCATTTCAACCAAGTTGTAACTCATGATTCTGTATATTAAAATGTACCCATGTGCTAGATTGTAAAACTCTATCAATCAATTTGATATGTTTTCAAGACCAAAAGCAAAAACAATTTATAGGCTCTTATCGGTTAAATTTTTAGAAAGGGTTGGAGGTCCTCTTTGATGAAATGTGGAAATAATAATCTATCCCATCTTCTAGATAGAAGAATATGCTATTTTGGGGTTCGTAAAACATTAAGGTGAGAAGGTTATATTTAAGGCATCATCATGGTTTAAATATTTGCAAAGGCACAAAGATTACATTTGTCCTTGGATAACTTATTTTTAAAAATGATTAAAAATCATCCTTCATTACTAAGAAAAGATCAAATAAAAGGATCCACTTCATAGTAGAAACTATTGGTAATCAAGGATGAAAATATTAAGGATGAAAATATTTTATAAGTGATTAGATCATCCATGAATTATCACCAAGAATATTATTTCAAGCGCTCAAGATGCTAATATAATAAATCAAATTGAAAGGTGAAAGCCAAAGTTATTTAAATGCAATGCAGTGGGTCCCGCAAAATTAAAATTAGTATGATCATTATCACCATTTCGTAAAGAAGCAATGACTAAAGGGAATGAGAAATATTTCTAATTCACAACAAATAAAAGGCAACCCTTAAAATAGGTTGTGAATATGTGAAAAGGTAGGTGGGCGTATATGACATGGTAAGATTTGTTAAGTAGATGGAGGTTTCACATAATCAATCAAATGAGTAACCCTAAATATTCAAAATAAATATTGGAAAATATTTAATGCTCTCTTCCTGTGATTGGAAAATAGTCCCTCTCTCTCTCTTATCTACAAACTAGTGACATTATCATTGGACAATTGTGCATTCATGGTGGATGTTAACAGTTGCCAAACTTAAATTAAAATATATATTTGTTCTTGTTCCAGACATATTCTTAGAAGGAATGTGTAGTGATGATTTGGCAAGGTTTGATGGACATCAAGTATATGGTTAGTAAGACTTGATGAGTGTATCTCATGCAATGTTTGAAAGATCCTCTTCAAGCATAGAGATATTGTATGACAAAGTTTCTATTCTAGTATTAAAACATCAGTTTTTTGATTGATGTTGTAAGGTGAAATTCTATGGTAATGCAGATTTGTGCTATGTGCAATATAATGATAGTTTCAATAAGAAATAGCTTATTAATAGTGTGGAGGTGAAGGCATGTACTAAAAATGTGATAATTGTAGATAAGTGTTGATGCTTGTAGATAGGCGTGGTTGAGATAATAGTGGAGTAATTTTCTTGAGAAAAGATGAATATTTTCTAAAAATATATTTACTGTACTTAAATGTCATATGTGTGTTCTATGACATATCTTTGCAAGAGTACAAGTTTGTAAGTTCTCGAAAACCCACTACTTTTTTATAGTTCAATGGCATGAAGACCAGAGACATTTTGTTGTAGTATTATGTGAAATAAATAATGTGTATACAGGTCGTATAAGCTACATGATAGGATAGTAGAAAATAAATGACAGTAAGGGCATTATTAAGATAAGAATAAGGGTGCATGACACCAAGAGAAGAATAATAAGAGACAAAAACAAAGAATGTCACAATACTATGGTGATTGTACAAAAATTTGAAAATGATTCCCTTCAAAGACAAAGTGCATGCATAGATTTCTGGCGATTACAGTTGGTGATAAATGTGTAATGATGTTGATTTTTTTTATCAAGGTGCATGCCAAGTATAGAGGTAACAGAGATTGAAAACAAGTGCAACATGAAAAAGAATACAGAAAAAGGAATCAAAACAGAGGCATGAAATGCAAGGATACTAGTCAGCAGGTCAAATAAGATACTATTGTCAATCCAAAACAATAGAAGAATAGGATTTGTTAATATCTCATTGGACAATATTGAGATAGTATTGAGATGATTTTAAATGCAGTAAAAGGTGAAGAGGATAGTAATTGGTGTAAAGAAACATGAGGTTGAACATGTGCATCTTATACATCTTATGGAAGACGGTCGATAATAGTGTGAACCAAGATCATGTTTTATAGCCACAACATTGTTCATCATAATTATGCTTATCTAGTCTCTAATGATTAATGTGCAGACACTTACAGGTGTTGAAGATACATAGAGAAGTTCACCAATTTTTGAATGTGGATTGCTTGCGGTGAAAATTACAAAAGACCAGTATATCTTGTAGAAAGGTTATTGAAGAGGCATGATATGATCACTAAAGGAGAAAAAAATGATCTTTGCAAGACAGTTGAAGAGGTGAATTAGAAGGAAGCTAGTTGTGTTTGAGGTTGATAAAGCATATGTAATGTTAATATCTTTGTGAATTTATTTGCATGGTAGTGTTCAAGTAATTAGATATGCATCTTAAATATTGTTTATCACAGAGATGATGAAGATTCATAGCAAAAAGAGAAAGTGTTGATGTAGATATACAAAGCAATGAGGTTATGGCAGATATGATAGTCTACACTTTCACGGACAATGAATACAATGGTTATGATAGGTATATATTATAATAATTACATTGAGTTGAGTTATGATATTGTAACAACCACAATCAAAGTATGATTGGCAAAAATCAAGCATGATAAGTTCAAAAGAAGCATTTTGAAAAAGAAAGTTTCATCTTAAGAAGCAAATTCACAGAGGTATGAATATCTAGAAGAAAAATGATCAAGGTTCTTTCATGAAAATAAAGGTAGAAAAGATTAGTCATGCAAATTCAAGGAATGCACTCATCAAAATAATAACAAGAGATAGAGAGCATATCATCAATTAATTTATTGATGTATGAGAATAATGAGTGAAGATGTAGTTCTAAAGTTAGCAGTAGGTTTGAAAGTCACAAGATAATATTCATCATTTGATTCTTAGTGAACTTAAATTCTCATCCTATTGTTCATGGATATGATCAGAACATGACAGAGCATTGGTATTGTAAAATCAGGAGCAGTGTGTTGGAACTTTAAAATTTTGCAAAATTTAGAGTTTCCTATGAATGAGAAAATCAATAAAAATCCTAAAAAACACCATTAAAACCGTTCAACCTCATAAGTGAGTTTGACTTGAAATTATATTTACCTCTTATAAGTAAGCATGTATATCAATCTCTAACCACCCATGACCACATGTGATACATCTATTAAATAGCAAGCTTTAGGGCTCCATAGTAACCTTGCAAGTTCGCATGTTGAACATTTCTCAAATAGCCATTTTCTAAAGTAAATATTTTGGTGCCTAGTGATTTTTTGTGAAAATGATTGTCCCCTAAAATTTCCTCTATGAAAATGATCTACTCTGTCCATTTGTAGAACACCATGACCCTGTTTGGTATTTTTCCAAATCCCAATCCATTTGCAATTTATCAATTTGGTCACTGGAACACTATAAAATCAAAAAAGTGACCTTTTGGACATTGATATTTCATGTCCATATGATCTTCACACCAAACCAATTATTCCTCACAATTGTATATACTACAAAGAGCCCCTATGCAAATGTTTAATGCCCTTATAGCTCATTTTGATATTTTCACAAACCAAAACCAAATACACTTTACACAAATCTTCTATTTGTACAGTGTCAAAGTTAGTTAGAGGCATACTTTGAAAATTTATATTTTTCAATTGGATGAATATCACTTCAAGCAAGTTGGAACTCACGATTCTCTATATTATAATGTACCCGTGTGCTAGATTGTAAAACTCTATCAATCAATTAGATATGTTTTCAAGACCAAAAGCAAAAACAATTTACAAGCTCTTATCGGTTAAATTTTTAGAAAGGGTTGGAGGTCCTCTTTGATGAAAGGTGAAAATAATAATCTATTCCATCTTCTAGATAGAGGCATATGTTATTTTGGGGTTCGTACAACATTGAGGTGAGAAGGTTATATTTAAGGTAAAAGATTATATTTAATCATCATAATTTAAATATTTGCAAAGGCACAAAGATTACTTTTGTCCTTGGATAACTTATTTTTAAAAATGATTAAAAACCATCCTTCATTGCTAAGAAAAGATCAAATAAAAAGATCCATTGCATAGTAAAAACTATTGGTAAATCAAGGATGAAAATATTTTATAAGTGATTAGATCATCCATGAATTATCACCGAGAATATTATTTCTAGCTCTCAAGATGCTAATATAATAAATCAAATTGAAAGATGAAAGAAAAAGTTATTTAAGTGAAATGCAGTGGGTCTCGCAAAATAAAATTATTATGATCAGTATCATCATTTTACAAAGAAGCAATGACTAAAGTCCAAGTAGGCTGTAAAACTGCGATAAAAGTAATGAGAAATATTGCTAATTCACAACAAAGAAAAGGCATCCCTTAAAATAGGTTGTGAATATGTGAAAAGGTAGGTGGGCGTATATGACATGGTAATCTTTCACATACTCAATCACACGAGTAACCCTAAATATTCAAAATAAAGATTCCAATTAAGGCCTATGGT
>MU228229.1:1809713-1845645 GCA_018584345.1 Thuja plicata
CCTTAAAATAGGTTGTGAATATGTGAAAAGGTAGGTGGGCGTATATGACATGGTAATCTTTCACATACTCAATCACACGAGTAACCCTAAATATTCAAAATAAAGATTCCAATTAAGGCCTATGGTGGCTGTGTGGATATGGTGCTCGAAGATCATATATAGATAGAGGATAATTAAAATATTAAAATATTTTAATTAAGGATAATTAGATCCTTGTCTCCCTGATATTAGGGAGACTAATCTCATTGATGAAAAATTAAAATATTTCCCCGAATTGCAATGTCACATCGATGAAGGTTTGATCGGAGAGAAAAAAAAAAGCTTGTCTCACCGATAAGCAAAATGGAAACTTTGGAATACAATATGAACATCCATCAAAACAAAATGGGGAATGCTCTACAAACATGAATGAGTTTTACAAATACTTTGAGGTAAAAGATGTTTCTGCAACTTAGTAATGGGACAAGCCAATCATGAATCAGTTTTGTGAAAATAAAAATATGAGGATTGGGAGCTCATTAGAAATTTTAAATTGGAGGACTATAACTTTCAGAAGAAAAATTGAGAGGACTTTTATTAAAAGGAGGTTTTGGGTGAAATATTTAAATAGAAGATGGATTATAAGAGAATAATCAGCCAAGTGAAGTAAAATTTGAGGAAGAAATATAAATGTGAAATTATTAATATTTTGCAATTAATGCTTCATGTAGAGATGAAAGAGAAAACCTTAAATATCAAAAATATAATATGTTGTTTTCATGAGAATGATTGATAAAATCTCAGGGGGTAATTGTTTTATCAACAAAGGCAGAACTACAATGAGATGATTTATGATCCAAAATTATGATTTCAAATAATGGTAAAAATACTCTCACAAGGAATTTTAGAGAATAATTCTATACAAGTAATAATACGAATTATTGCTGAAATAATGTCTAATTTAATAAGCTATTCTCACCGGAAAGACAAATGGAAGAATAAAACAAAAGAGTTGAAGATCAAAGGTTTTGATTAAATATTTAATGTAATAATTTTGTTACTAAACATTGTAATAGTTTGAAAACTCCCTTAACATTATAAAATGGAAATCAAAACTGAAAAGAAGAATCATCAATTATAATATATCACATATAGGTAGAAGTTTGGATGTATATATAATGTACAATTCTTTTCAAAATTGAATAATGGAGAAAAATATTTTAATTAATGATTCCTCTATGGTGTTCAACTATTGTGTTAAATTTGATTGATAAAATTATTATTTGGTTGTCTCCAAGTTGAAATGTTTTAAATTATTTAAATAGGTATATTAAGGATATAATTCAGTTTATCAAAGCATATTTGTTGTTCCTATGTGGTTTATTTGATTGGTGACTACAAGGTAGTACTAAATTCATTTTAGATGGATCGCGGTGGTTTGAGGGATTTCTTTTGGACCATTAAAAAAGAATTTGGTAACAAAATTTCCTTGCACGTTTATACAAAGTATAAACAAACAAAGTGCCTAATAGCTTGAGTTAAGCCATAAGATAGGTGCACAAATCATTTTTAAATCTAGCTCTATTTCCCAAAAGATAGAAGGCATTGGTCATTCAAATACAAAATATATATAAAAAATCATTCATATACACTCTGATTTCAGGCAGTAGGAGTAGGAGAAGGGTTCAAAGGAGGAGTATGAGTAAGAGTAGAAGTAGGAGATTGTAGAGAATCAAGTAGCAGAAGGTACACCCGCCTAGGTTTTGCAAAGCCTAAATAGTAGAAGGTTCCTTCATAGAAATGACTCTTTTTTGTTGGCCAAAACAATTTCTTAACCTGATTATAGAAGGCATGTTCTTAGGGTTTTTAAATCTTTGGTTTTGGGAACCAATAGATTGGCGACTCCGTTACAGAGACATTTTAGCAGATCCATTTGGGAGAAGAGTCAAGATATTAGAAGAATTTTAAATTTATGCCTAGAGAATTATTACAAATTATAAAAATAATTTTTTTGTAGGAGAGAACTCAGAAAAAGAAAAAGAAAAAAATTATTCCTCTTTTCAAGAGGTGGTGACCCTGTAAAAAGATTTAATAAAGAAGATAGTTCCAAGCATTCAAGATGTATGAATACATTCCGTATTCAGGAATACGATATCCACAACAACAATGGAAACCATACCTGTTGAGACAAGTATGTATTCTTGAAGTATATAAGCCATTAAATTTTAGTAACATCCCTGGTGGTGAGAAAGACTTCTCTCTCGAGCTCCAAAAGCATGTGCCAAATTTTCATAGGGATGAATCAGACTCAACGGTCAAGCATTTACAAGCATTTTATAAGTTTATTAAAGATTATTAAATTTATGCAAAAGATGTGATTATGAAATTATTTGCAAGATCTTTGACATGTTTTGCAAGTGAGATTTTCAGATTGTTTCCTTTGCAAAGTATTTTATCATGAGAAGAACTCAAGAGGTGATTTTTAAATGAATTTCATGACATTGTGGAAGATGGTGATTTTATCATTAACCCTCTAGTTTGTTCACCACAATAGTCCTCTTGTGAAAATGAGTTTGAGCGACCAAATTATGAGCAAGAATTACAAAACATTAAATTTAAAATATATATTAATACATTACTTGACATAAGAAAACAAAAGGGAGAGAATCCATTTTCTTTAATCAAAAGGATCATAAATTTATATGGGAAGATCATAAAGTATTTTAAGCCTCAGTAGATTGAGTGTGTAAATTTATTTACTGAGTTGTATGACCCAACTTTGAAGTCTCTTCCTAAAGAGTGCAAACCAAAGGACTTCTCTCAACTCCCTTATTGGTTGTACAATGTTGAAATTGAAAAGAGACGTATGGAATCAAAAAGTGTTCATGATCATATACCAGATAATTATAGCAATCAGAATCTAAAATTATTGCCAGTGGAAGAGAACATGGTGGTTGAGGAGTTGATAAATAAAGATATTTCAGAACAAGTTGATTCCAATAATAAAAAAATGGAATCAATTATCTGACATACATATTAAAAAGGAGGAATATAGCAATCATAAGGAAGGTAGAGGAATAAGCTTACCTGATAATAAACAAATAATCGATTCATTTATGCAAAAAAATCACAATGATTCAATTAATGAAATTCAAGCATGTAATAGTGATATGACAGAAGATGGAATAATTTTGAGGAAAAAGTTGCATTTGATGAGTATTTTTATTGTGAGCGGAAAATGGAGGAGGTATTTACTTTTGAAAATAGCTTCAAAAAATTTCAAATCTAATATATGATGAAGTAAGAGAGGAACATGAAACCATATTATGTGATAGTTCAGTTAAAGAAGATTTTCATGTATTCTCAAATCTATTATATGAGGAGGAAAAATATATCCAGATAACCAAGAAGTTATGCCAATGGAGAAAATAAACATTAGTATTGATAAGGTTGACTTGCCCAATAATCTTACATATTATTGTGAGATGGAGCCCACTTGGAAGGCTAAAGTTAGTAACATAAACTTTTCAAAAATGAAAGAAAAGAACCATATGAGAAAGTTGCAAAAAAATTCTTCCCTCCAACAAGTACAATTAAATAGTAAGCCAATATATGAACTCTCCACCTTTTATGGTTTACATAAGTTACAAAGAAGATGGATGGAAAGCCGTAAATTTGATACACATGTTTGCAATAAGACTAAGCATGATAATTTTGGATATGTGGAAAATCACAAATATTTCTCTTCAAGTCAGATAAAGGGGTTTTCAGTCAAATACACAAGTACTAGTGGAAGACATTATAGTGAAAAATTTCATGATGTGAGCATTCAAACATGCGATAGAATTTTTTTAAAAATTATTATATCATTTGAAGATGAAAATAGAGATTTTGACAAAGGGAAAGATGGATTTCACTTTGCGGGGGCTAGACCCACCAAACAAAATTATGATTTATTTTTTAGTATAAGGAGGTCAACAATTTGAGGAGTAAAATGAATAAGGAATATGGTCTGCTTCTACCAGATATTTATTGGATTCTTTCTATGCCCATAAGGGGCATACATCCCCAGACAGAGCTACTATTGGAAGTCTAAAATTTTGTAAAATTTAGAGTTTCCTATGAATGAGAAAATCATTAAAATTATAAAAAGAACCATTATAAACATTCAACCTGATAAGTGAGTTTGCCTTCAAATTGTATTTGCCTCTTATAAGTAAGCATGCATATCAATCTCTAGCCACCTATGATCACATGTGATACATTTGTTAAATATCAAGCTCTAGGGCTCCATAGTAACCATGCAAGCTCAAATATTGAACATCTCTCAAATAGCCATTTTCCAAAGTAAATATTTTGGTGCTTGATGATTTTTTGTGAAAATAATTGTCCTCTATAGATTCCTATATAAAAATGATCTACTATGTCCATCCACGACCTTGTTTGGCATTTTTTCCAAATCTCAGTCCATTTACATTTTATCAAATTGGTCACTGAAACACCATAAAATCTATTGAAGTGACCTTCTTCATGTTAGCAATAATAGTCCACAAGATAAATAAGAGGGGGGGGGGGGGGGGGAAAANGGGGGGGGGGGGGTAAATCAGTTGTAGGATAGATTATTAAACTTTAAACTTTATAAACCAAATCTGCAAATGTAAATGATAACACTGTAAATGCCAATACCATAACACAATATTTGTTGTCGAGGAAACCCTGTTAAAGGTAAAACCCCAGTGGGAATTAACACCCACAAAATGATGTACTAAGAGTATAGTATCCCTGTTAAAATATTTAGCCATGTTAGGAGCTTATTATAAAATTATAGTACACAGTCCATGTAAGGAGGCATACCCTATTAGGAGTCAAAAGAAATAGTAGGCTCACTACCAAGGCACACTTCCCAAAGAAGGTTAAATCCACCCTCAAGGATTCACAATCTGAACAAGTGTATAAAGAAAATACACAATCCAGTGAACTGTCTGATAGCAAATATCTTTGCTTGGTTAGTTCCAATGAAGTATTCTTCTTATAAACTCTGCTCTACATCCAACAACCAAACAAGCCTCGTAGCTTTCACTTCTTCTTCTTGTCAATCTCTGTCACATATTTTCAAGAGAAAATATCACTCATATATACCCTCTTACAATAATTCATTAGGTCGACCAGTTAAGCTTTCCTAATACACAAATAATTATTTAGGTCGGCCAATTAAGGCTTTCCAATATACAAATAATTATTTGACCCCTTGCTAAGATACACACGGTACCCATAACAAGTAAACATCAATTACAATCCATCACATACACTTCTAGATCCACAATCCACGCTCATAATTCATTTTACAAGCTACATGTCTGAAGTCAGCCACAAAATAGGTCTTCTCCAGAATACACGTCACAACTTATGTCACCAGTAACCAAACAAAAATAAAACTCAACCCATTACTCCAACATATGTCGAATGTCCACCAGTAAGTTCACATCATCTGAAATATCTTCGCCATAAAGATATACCCAAAACACAGAGACCTTCTCTGTCCAGAAACACAATTACAGTCCAGAAACTAGTCTTTACCAAATCAATTGTAACATCCATAATATGCAACATAAAGCTAAGTGACCTTAGGAATAAGGTCAACACAAATCCTTCTATATAAATCCAACTTCGATCGTTCTGACTTATCCGTACAGTGTCCGTACACTCCTTCCAATCAAGTAACCAGTTTGTCCTCTCCACAAAAAATTATGTTGACATCAGTGATAACACATGAATATCAATAGCATGATCAGTAGCCAAAACTGATATCATCCAACAATCTCCCCCTTTGGTATTGATGGAAACATATGGGAAAATTCATATGCATCAACCCAAAAGTACTCTCTCTCAATACAATATTCTTAATATCCTCAACATAAATCTCTCAAAATAGGAGGGATTTTCACATAGATTCCTTCCCCCTTTGGCAGCAATGGCAAAGGGTGCCATAACTCATCTATAGCTTTTTCAAATCTTCATGTCCATCAACTAGGTGCAAGATCACCTAAATGTACTCCATAGTATTCTCCTATGATCACTCCCTCTAAGGAGTAGATCCATACAACAATTCTAGAGAATGATATAGCTTTGAGATCCACTAGACTGATGCACATCTACATCATTTAGTTACCACTGGGAGGGGCCATCACCCCAAGCATCCCTCTGATATATTCAAAAGAATCTTTTGGAAAATATTTAGTAAATATATCTGCTATTTATTCCTTTGTGCTAATACACTCCAGTTTAATCTCTTTATCTGCTACCTTCTTCCTCAAGAAATGATACTTGATAGAAATATGTTTAGTCTTTTAATGCATTATAGGATTCTTTGACATATTCACTGTCCTAGTGTTATCACAATGGATAACCACTAGTTCTTTGAAGATTAGTCCAATGTCCTTATGCATTTGTTTCATCCAAACAATTTGTGTATAGTTTATTGCAACAATAACATACTCTGACTCATCAGTAAATTGAGCAATACAGTTCTGCTTCTTGCTCAACCAAGAAACCAATCTTTTTCCAAGGAAAAATGCACCACCACTTGTACTCTTCCTATCATCCACATTACCTGCCCAATCAGCATCAGTATAATCTTGCAAAGAAAAACCTTCTGATTTTTCATACCACAATCCATATTTTACTGTCCCTTTTAAATATCTAAATTTTTTTTTTACAGTAGCAAAGTGTGTCTCTTTAGGATCTTCCTGATATCTAGCCACAATTCCAACTGCATTGGTAATATCTGGTCTACTGTGAGTTAGATATTGTAGACCTCCAATCATCAATCTTTACTTGGTCTGTGCAAAACTTTAAGTCTCATCATTATTTGTCAATTTGTGTCCAGTCACCATAGGTGTCCCAACATGTTTATAATCTTCCATTCCAAACTTATTCAACATTTCCTTAAGATACTTGGTATGAGATATAAAAATGCCTTTCTTACTCTGATTAATTTGCAAACCAAGAAAAATTTCATCTCCCCAATCATTGACATTTCAAACTCATTCTCCATTTCTTTAGCAAATTTCTTACTCATTTTATCATTGCCTCCAAAAATGATATCATCAACAAAAACTTCTATAATTAAGATTCTATATTCATTAGTTCTTAAATACAAATTACTGTCTGCATCACCTTTTCTAAAACCGAGATGAAGTAGATATTCGTCCAGTCTTTCATACCATGCCCATGGTGCTTGTTTCAGTCCATACAGTGCCTTCTTCAGTTTGAAAACCATATTTTCATCATTTGTTAAAGGAAAACCATCATGTTGCTTAATGTACACTTCTTCTTCTAGATCACCATTCAAAAATGTTGACTTCACATCCATCTGATACACTTTAAAGTCTTTATGTGCAGCATAAGAAAGAAATAATCTCACAACTTCGAATCTAGGAATAGGAGAAAATGTTTCTTCATAGTCTATGCCTTCTTGTTGTGAGTAGCCTTTACATACCAGTCTTGCCTTGTTTCTTACCATTATTCCTTCCTCATCCATTTTTTTTCTAAAACCCCATTTATTACCAATCACATTTTTATTCTTAGGTCTTGGAACCAGTTCCCAAGTATTGTTTTTCTTTATCTGATCAAGTTCTTCTTCCATAGCTTTAGTCCAAGATTCATCTATACATGCTTCATCAGTAGTCTATGGTTCAACTTGATAAATCAAGCAAATTTCATCTCTAGCTTTAGATCTAGTCATCATCCCTTTGTTTTCATCACCAATAATTTGATCTTCATGATGGTTCCTCTTGACATACCTTGGTGTTTTCAATGTATCAGTAGCTTCAGTCTGTTCTTCTTCAATCTCATTCTCGATCATCAAGGGTTCTTCAGGTTCAATATCAACCTCTTTTTTTTATGTTCATCTATCCTCACATTGGCGCTTTCAATCAAATTTCTCAATCTCAAATTGAAACATTTATATGCTTTACTCTTAGTAGAGTAACCAAGAAATATTCCTTCATCACTTCTAGCATCAAACTTGCTTATCTTGTCATCTCTCCTGATATAACATTTACTACCAAATATTCTGAAATATTTTACAGTAAGTGTATGATCAAACCATAATTCATAGGGTGTTTTACTTGTACCTTCTCTTATCTGAATTTTGTTCAAGGTGTACACAACAATGCCAACTGCTTCTCTCCAGTGAACATGTGACACATTTCCTTCCAGCAACATAATTCTAGTAGCATCTAATATAGTTATGTTTCTTCTCTCTTCTATCCCATTCTTTTGTAGAGTTCTAGGAGCTAATGTCTGTTTGTATATTCCATGCTCTTCACAGTATGAATTGAATAGGTCTGATGTGAATTCTCCACCTCTATCTAATCTTAAACATTTTATCTTCAAACCAGATTCATTCTAAACTTTTTCTTTAAATAATTTGAACTTGTCAAATGCTTCAAATTTCTCTCTTAGGTATGTAACCCACATCATTCTAGAAAAGTCACCAACAAAAACTATAAAGTACCTTTCACCATTGTATGATCTTGTTCTTGTATAACCACACAGATTTGTATGCACCATATCCAACTTCCCTTTTGCTAAACAATCTTTGCTCTTGAAAGTGCTTCTAGTCTGCTTCCCCATAACACATTCTCTACACATAGTGTTAGATGGCTTCACAATTTTAGGTATATCTCTTACTGCATTATTTGTACTTGCCTTCACAATGTTATCAAAGTTAACATGATAAAATATTTTGTGCCATAACCAACTGTCATCAACCTTTGCAGTAAAACAAGAAGCTTCAAATGTATTCAATTCAAATACATTACCTCTGGATTTGGTACCAGATGCTATCAAGTCTCATGTTTGACTCTTGATAGAACATTTTCCATTAATGATGTTTACTGGGTAACCCTTGTCCACTAGCTATCCAACACTCAACAAATTATGCTTAAGTCCATCAACAAGTAATACATTGTCAGTGTTAGTCTTTCCCTCCAAAGAAATAGATCCAATCCCAATAATAAGTTTAGGAGTATTATCACCAAATCTAACAACACCACCATCGTGTCTTTTCAAACTTACAAACTTATTTTTATCTCCTGTCATATGATGTGAACAACCACTATATATAACCCATTCAGATTTCTTTTCAACACATGATACTAAATATTTTTCTTCATGCATAGGTTCATCATCCTTAATAGAAATGAATCCAATTTCATCATAGTCACCATCATTTTCATCAGATATTCCCTCACTAGCATAATAACATTCCTTGTCTTTTGAAAATTTAGACTTGAAAAACTTAGGTTTGTGCTTTGGAATACTTTTTGGACATCTAGATGCAAGATGACCAATCTTGTTACATGAAAAACATTTCAAAGGTAATTTTATTTCAAATTTACCCTTACCTCTCTTTTCTCTTCTAGCAATCAGTGTCACAACTTCATCTAGCTTCCTTTCTTCTTTCTATATTTGTTCCCATTCATCAGCATAGGCTCTAAGTTCTTCTCTTAAATCACTACTTCTTGTGCTTGCATTTACAGGTAAGACCCTTTTGTTCTTGTGCACGGTCACCTTGAATACTGACTCAACTTTAGGTAAAGTGTCTCCTAATTCTGTGGCCTCAAATTTAGTTAGCTTTCCAATTAAAATCTCTCTGGTGAAGTTCGGTGTCAAAGGTATGATCTCCTCTATAGCTTGAACTTTG
The DNA here is from genome assembly GCA_018584345.1 of Thuja plicata. NCBI lineage: Eukaryota > Viridiplantae > Streptophyta > Pinopsida > Cupressales > Cupressaceae > Thuja > Thuja plicata. The sequence goes on from MU228229.1 coordinate 1,819,402, forward strand.
GTTCTATAAGCAGGTGTCAAAGATCTGAGTATTTTTGCAATGACTTCTTCCTCACTATAAGTTTCTCCAGAGTTCCTACTACCAGTAACCACTTCAGTAATTCTCTGTCCATATGCTCTGATGTTCTCATCTTTAGTGATTCCATTTTTGTCTTCCAATTTTGTAACTTTGCCTATTTAGTAAACTTGTCTCCAATGTATAATGCTTCTAATCTTGTCTAGATCTCATGTGTAGAATCCAAGTCATTTACTTCAGTAAATTCTCCTTCTGATAGTGCGTTGATCAAGGATTCCATTGCAACCATATTACATGAAAATAACTTATTTTCATCTTCAGAGGCTTTCTCTAATTCATCCTCACTCGCTACCTTTTCTTTCTTCTTTGCTATCATCCAGTAATCAATTCCCAAACATAGCAGATGTGTTCTCATCTTGTTCTGCCAATTGTCAAATTTTTCAGGATCAAACTTTAGACTATCCTTCTTATAGTAAGTCATCTTCAAGATCACCTCAAGTTGTTAAACTTTCTCTCTGAGGACCACAAGCTTTGATACCAATTGTTAGGAATAATAGTCCACAAGACAACTGAGAGGGGGGATTAATCAGTTGTAGTATAGATTATTAAACTTTAAACTTTATAAACCAAATCTGCAAATGTAAATGATAACATAGTAAATGCCAATACCATAACATAATATTTTTTTTCGAGGAAACCCTGTCAAAGGTAAAACCCCAGTGGGAATTAACACCCACAAAATGATGTACTAAGAGTATAGTATCCCTGTTAAAAGATTTAGCCCTGTTAGGAGCTTATTACAACATTATAGTACACAGTCCCTGTAAGGAGACATACCCTGTTAGGAGTCAAAAGAAATAGTAGGCTCACTACCAAGGCACACTTCCCAAAGAAGGTTAAAGCCACCCTCAAGGATTCACAATCCGAACAAGTGTATAAAGCAAATGCACAATCCAGTGAATTGTCTGATAGCAACTGTCATTGCTTGGTCAGTTACAATGAAGTATTATTCTTATAAACTCTGCTCTACATCCAGTAGCCAAACAAACCTCGCAGCTTTCACTTCTTCTTCTTGTCAATCTCTATCACATATTTTCAAGAGAAAAGATCACTCATATATACCCTCTTACAATAATTCATTAGGTCGGCTAGTTAAGCTTTCCTAATACACAAATAATTATTTAGGTTGGCCAATTAAGGCTTTCCAATATACAAATAATTATTTGACCCCTTTGCTAAGATACACATGGTACCCATAAAAAGTAAACATAAATTACAATCCATCACATATACTTCCAGATCTGCAATCCATGCTCACAATTCATTTTACATGCTACATGTCTGAAGTCGGCCACCAAATAGGTCTTCTCCAAAATACACACCACAACTGACATCACCAGTAACCAAACAACAATTGAACTCATCCCATTACTCCAGCATATGTCTTCTATCCACTAGTAAGTTCGCATCATCTGAAATATCTTCTCCAGAAAGATATACCTGAAACACAGAGACCTTCTCTGTCCAGAAACATAGTTATAGTCTAGAAACCAGTCTTCACCAAATCAACTGTAACATCTACAATATGTAACATAAAGCTAAGTGACCTTAGGAATAAGGTCAACACACATCCTTCTATATAAATCCATCTTTGATCATTTTGAATCATTTGTACAATGTCTGTACACTCCTTCCAGTCAAGTAACCAATTTGTCCTCTCCACAGAAATATATGTTGACATCAGTGACAAAACATAAATATCAACAACATGATCAGTAGCCAAAACTGATATCATCCAACACTTCAGACATTGATATTTTACATCCATATTATCTTCACACCAAACCAATTAGTCCTCACAATTTTTGTACTACAAAGAACCATTATGCAAATTCTCAATGCCCTAAGAGCTCGTTTGATATTTTCCCAAACCAAAACCAAATGCAATTTATACAAATATGTTATTTATATAGTGTCAGAGTTAGTCAGGGGCATACTTTGAAAATTTATATTTTTCAATTAGATGAGTATGACTTCAAGCAAGTGTAATTAGTGTAATAGGTATCTGTAGAAGCCTACAATAACATCAAAATCTCAACCATGAAGAGATCTGTTAGGCAGTTAGTATTCGTAATATCGAAAGAGGAAGAAAATAAACAACATGCATAATCATCATAATGAGATCAATGTAAAACATGCAAACCGAAAGTCCTCATTCGTTGTTCTCCTCCTTTAATCAATGTGGGCTCTCAGAAAATGAGTGCTCGATGCGCCAGCATAAAAATTTAAAGTGACTGTGGTTACCAAATATGAGAAATAAGCTCATTATTTATAAGATTTTTAGGGTTCTAATCAAGATTTCATGATTGGTGGGTTGATTGTCTGTGATTGAAGAGTTGAACTCAGAGTGAGTGGGAGTTGAACTCAATTGATTGAATGTTGCCAAAATAGATAGATCTATTAACAAGATAGATTGAAGAGTTGTCTGATTTGATTGAAGACTTTAACTGATGAGGTGGAGTAGAAGATGAGATAGAGTAAATAGATAACTAATTTGATTGATCAGTTAGGAGAGAGAATTGTGGAGTTAACTGAAACTCATAATTGGAGGGATAAATATGGTTAAATAAATAAAAGAGTTTATTTATTTACACATGTGAGGAATATAAATAAATAATTAATCTTTATTTATTTATAAGAGAAATAATCAGTTTAATTAAATAAATATTATTTATTTAATTATGAGAGGGAAATTGATTTAATTATTACATAAATATAATAATAAGAGGAAATATTTAATTAAATAATGACATAGGGAATAACTAAATAATGTTAATTATTTTAATTACTTTAAAGGTGAATAATTGATGAAATATTGATTAGATGTTTACTAATTAAGTAATTAATTAAAATACTTAATTTTGGATTTATAGCGAAATGAGGATTTTGAATTTAGATTATAGTGGAAAGATGCCAATTAATTAAATAATAAACATTATTTAATAATTGTAGAAGAATGTTAGTAAACTTATTGCATTAAAGCAATTAGTCATTTTTAAGAGTCTGCATTTCGCCCCTCTTTGATATAATGCATTGTGAACGTTATTTCAAAGAATAGTTGTTAAATATGCCCCAGTATGCCCCTATGAAACAACATCGACAACTAGTTATTATGGTACCCCCTTAAAGAAAGGATCAAAAAATGGAATGGAGGGATCGTTTCGGTGATATTGTGACCAAGACTAGTACACAATTTATAGATTGAAAAATGAAGGTCGTACATGAAAGTTATAGACTCTAGAAGGTAAAAAACATCACAAGCAATAGAAATTCAAGTTGTGCACGTCCATCGAGGTGGGTTAGGGGGGTATAAAAGGGGTTTGAAGGGTCATTTTCATTTCATTGTGCACATTGAGCTTGTGATATAGGAGTGGAAGGAGTATTTTCTAAGCGTTTAGATTGCAATGGCGGACTACGAAGATGAAGTTCATATCGACGATCGAGTCAGGACATAACAGTGTCTAGCTGAAACCCCTCCTCCGATAAGTTTCACACTTTTTGCATTTAAATTTCCTCATTTTTTCATGCATTTTCCTAGACAAGGTCAAACTTTAGCTGTTTAAAATGACACACTTAGGTGTCAAAATCGACGCACTTAGTTTTAGGAACCTTTTTAACCGGTTCGTAGTTGTTGGGAAAATGTTGCATTTATAGTGTTCATTCGCCACACTCAAGGGTAAGCAACACACTTTCCTATCAAATGGTGGATAATAATCGAGTGCACTTAGTTTATTGAAACGATGCACTTGACCTAAGGTTTAGGAATAAATGATTCCTAGGTGTAATGGATGCAAATTTGATTTTTTTTGGATTTTTTGACTGAATGGAATGACATTTTATTATGTATACATATGAATAACATATCTTAGATGTATGGTAGACTTATTTGAGAGCATGTAGACTAGTTGTGTCACTTTTACGGAATGGCCATGGTGGACTGAATTTGTTTTGAATATGGGACTATGAGAAATGGATAATTGACAAATTTCAAGCCATGACTGACTTTATTGCAGATTATGGGGTAAAAATAACAAGTGAAACTAGGTTGGAGTTATGATAGATGGCAGAGCAACGATCTCTACAAATGGTGTTGGATTGCCCAATTTTCACCATGGTAATTTCCCAAGGCACCACCAAAGTAGTTTTCACCATAAGACAGATTTATTTCTCTTGTATTTCTATTTTTGTGTCACTGAAGACGCCTGATTGCCAAGTTTTCACCAAGATAACCAATTTTTTACTCTTTATTTATTTATTTATTTTCCTTTTTGAAATGGGTCTACTCTAATAGCTATGAATAGTAATTGCATAGATGCAAGTTGTTGATGGGTTCAAATAGAGGCTGGCACTCTAATGTGGATATCTGATATACACTAGACCCATTGAATGATGTAATGATGTAAGGACCCAACTAGTTTGGTTCAAATTTTACTAGTTTTTCTCTTTCTATTTGATTTTTCTGATTTTCCATTAGTACTAGGTCGCTAACTTCACAATTTCTTGGAATGACCTTTTTGTTGTAGCTTCTCCTAAGACGTTGTTTATATGCTTTCAAATGTGTTAGTTCCTTTGGTCTCTTTTCATCGAGAAAATCTAGTTCTTGTAGTCAAGATATTATGTAATCCTCATCTAAAATGATGTGTTGAAGTGATACACACAATGATGGGAGCTCAACCTCTATTGGCAAGATAGCTTCGGTATCGTATGCTAGCGAGTATGGAGTGGCTCTTGTGGGAGTATGAAAACTAGTGAGGTATGCCCATAAGATGGGGTTGAGTTGGAAGTATTAGTCCTGACTAGCTTTGTTGACTATGTTTTAAGGATTTTTATAATGGTTTTACTCATATCCTCAGCCTGGTCGTTACCTTGTGGAAAGTAGAGTGAAGAATAGCTATGGTGGATATGGAATTTTTTGCAAAGCTCATCTACTTGCTTATTTTTTAAGGGGGGGCCATGATTTATAATGATGGTTTGTGGAACTTTGTACCGACTTATGATATAGTTGAAAAGAAACTTGGAAAAAAAATTCCAGTGTTGTAGGTCATTGGAATTATTTCAACCCACTTCGTAAAATACTCAGTGGCTATGATTATGTACTTATTACCATCATAGGATAAGATATTAATCTTTCCAACTAGGTCAAACCTCCATTGTGAAAATGGCCACAATGATGTTAGTGGTTGTAGCTCCTGAGAAGGGGCATGTATGGGGTTCCCATGTATATGATATTTTCTGCACTTCTGCACAAATAAGAAACCATTTGTTTGCATTGTAGGCTAGTAATACCCAATTCTTAAAAGCTTCTTGGCTAAGGTCAAGCCACTATAATGAGCACTGCAAATGCCCTTATGTACTTCTAATATCGTCGCTTGTGACTCTTCTAAGTTGAGACATATGAGGAGTATTCCATCTAGACTACATCGGTAAATTATATTGGAAATTATTATGTAACAAGAAGCTTGCCTTATTAAGTACTTCTTTTGGTTCTGGAACAAGTCAATGGTGATAGTTTGACTAGTTAAGTAGGCATACATATCTTGGAACCAAGGAGAAATTGGACCAACAATTTTACACATGACCTTGAACTTGGGAACTTCAAAGGCAGGGACCATAAGTCATTCAACCATGAATTCACAATGTATTACATTTGGTAGCATATCAAGCAAGGATCCAACAATAGCCACGACATCTAATGCTTTGTTCTTGGTTCTCGGGGTTTACTAAAATGATAACATTTCAAAATTTTGCTTGATTTCTTCTACCAAGGATTTATAGGGGATCAATTTGTCATCCTTAGTATCGTAACTGTCATTGACTTGGTTGATAATTAGTTGAGAATCCCCAAAAACCTGTAGTTGTTGGATATTCCATTGGATAGAATTTTTGAGCCCTATGATCAGTGCTTTGTACTCGGCTATATTGTTGGTGCAGTCAAAGATCATCATGTATAAACTTGTAATGGAGTCTCCTTGGGGAGTGAGAAATACTATGTCGGCGCCTGATCCCTTTTGTGTATGTGAGTCATCAAAGTATAATTTCCATTATTTCTGCTCCTCAATGGAAAATATGCTTTCATCTGGAAACTCTATCAGCATCAGATGACTAGAGGGTAATGGTGCATTTTCCAGTTGATCATTACCAACTGCAATTAGGGTAATAGGTATATGTAGAAGCTTGTAATAACATCAAAATCTCAACCAAAAAGAGATATTCTAGGCAATTAGTATTCCCAATATCGAAAGAGGAAGCAAATAAACAGCATGCATAATCATCATAATGAGATCAATGTAAAACATGCAAACTAAAAGTCCTCCTTCATTGTCCTCCTTCTCTATGCAATGTGGGCTCTCAGAAAATGAGTGTTCGATGTGCTAGCATAAGAATTTAAAGCAATTGTGGTTACCAAATATGAGAAACAGTCTCTCTATTTATCAAAATTTTCAAGGTTCCAATCAATATTCCATGATTGGTGGGTTGATTGTTTGTGATTGGAGAGTTGAATTCAGAGTGAGTGGGAGCTAACCTTAATTGATTGCATGTTGCCGAAATAGATGGATTTGATAAGAGGATAGATTTAAGAGTTGACTGATTTGATTGAAGACTTTAACTGATGAGGTGGAGTAGAAGATGAGATAGATTAAATAGATAACTGATTTGATTGATCAGTTAGGAAAGATAATTGTGGAGTTAACTAAAACTCATAATTGGAGGGATAAATATGATTAGATAAATAAAAGAGTTTAGTTATTTGCACATGTGAGGAATATAAATAAATAATTAATCTTTATTTATTTATAAGAGGAATAATTAGTTTAATTAAATAAAAATTATTTATTTAATTATGAGAGGGAAATTGATTTAATTATTACATAAATGTAATAATAATAAGAGGAATTTTTTTAGGCAAGAGCCTATAGCACAACGGTAAGTTTTGAGCCTTTCATCTGGGAGATCATGGGTTCAAGTCTACTCAAGCTTAACACATAATAATAATTAATCTTAACAAAATAGTTATTATTATTATTCTAGGCTTCGGACCATTACCTATAAAAAAAATAAAAAAAAAGAGGAATTTTTTTTAATTAAATAATATGACTATTTAATTAAATATAACGACATAGGGATTAATTAAATAATGTTAATTATTTTAATTACTTTATAGGTGAATAATTGATTTTAATATTCATAAATATCAGCCCATTGAAGATCTACATACATATCAATACTAGGGTTTTTATGAGTTGCATCCCTCTTAATATGCTCTTTTGATTTTTCTGGTACATTTTTTTAAACCTTTTCCATTATCTTTCCTCTTAGTCTTAGGATTTGGTTGTAAGCCACTTTATTTCTTTAATAGTCATAAATATCAGTCCACTGAAGATCTACATATCTCAATACTAAGGTTACTTAATTATGGATTTATAGGGAAATGATGATTTTAAATTTAGATTATAGTGGAAAGACGTCATTTAATTAAATAATAAAAAATATTTAATAATTATAGAAGAAAGTTAGTAAACTTATTGCATTAAAAAAATTAGTCATTTTAAGTGTCTACAACAATTTGGAACTTATGATTCTCTATATTAAAATGAACCTGTGTGCCAAATTGCGGGAATTTATAAATCAATTTGATATGTTTTCAAGACCAAAAGCGGAAACAATTTAGAGGCTCTTATTAGTTAAAATTTTAGAAAAGGTTGGAGGTCCTCTTTGATTAAAGGTGAAAATAATATTCTATCCCATCTTCCAAATAGAGAGACATGTTATTTTTGGGCTCATACAACATTGAGGTGAGAAGGTTGTATTTAAAGCAAAAGATTATATTTAATCATTATGGTTTAAATATTTGCAAAGGCACAAAGATTACTTTTGTCCTTGGACAACTCATTTTTAAAAATGATTTAAATCCTTCATTGCTAAGAAAAGATCAAATAAAAGAATCTGGCACATAGTAAAAACTATTGGTAAATCAAGGATGAAAATATTGTATAAGTGATTAGACCATCTGTGAATTATCACCAAGAATATTATTTAAAGCGCTCAAGATGCTAAAATAATAAATTAAATTGAAAGATGAAAATTGAAGTTATTTAAATGTAATGTAGTGGGCCCTACAAAATAAAATTATTATTATCATTATCGACATTTCACAAAAAAGCAATGGCTAAAGTCCAAGTAGGCTGCGAAACTATGATAAAAGGTGGGAAAATTCTCGCTAATTTGCAAGAAAGAAAAGGAAACCCTTAAAATAGGTTGTGAATATACAAAAATGTAGGTGAGCATGTATGACATGGTAAGCTCTGTTAAGTAGATAGAGGTTGCAAAAGAAAGATGTTAGTTAAGGCCTATGGTAGATCAAAGATGTCTGTTAAGGCATGTGGCAAGTACTTGAAAGGGACATAAGACTATGGTCTTTGGTATGCTCACAAAGGTGATTTCTCTTTGAGTGTTTTTAGTGATGCAGGTTGGACATGAAACATTGATGATAGAAAGAGTACAAGTGGAGGAGCGTTATTCTTAGGAGGAAGACTTGTGTATTGGACAAGTAAGAAGCAAAATTTCATCTCCCAATCTACTGCAGTAGATGAGTATGTAGCAACAACTATAAATTGTAAACAAATTGCATGGATGAAGCAGATCCTAGAAGGTATCAAAGAGAAGGTAACTGAACAAGTGACTATTTACTGTGATAATACAAGTGCAATCAATATTTCAAAGAATTCAGTAATTCATTCTAAGACTAAACATATGTCCATCAAGTATCATTCATTAAGAGAGTATGTGAAGGAGAAGGTAGTCAAGTTGGAATTTGTGTCAACCAACAAGAAACTAGCAGACATATTTAATAAACCACTACCCAAAGGTACTTTTGAGTATCTAAGAGGTAAGTTAGGGGTTATTCCCCTACCTAAACAACACTAAGATGTTGTAATCATCAATCCAGTGGACTCATTGAATATCTTTCTCTATTAGATTAGTGTTAAAAGGGACTACTCCTTAGGGGGAGCAGTTAGAAGCAAAGGAGCGTTGTTACAGTAGTAGGTGAGCTATGTGACACCTTTGGAATTATTGTCAAAGGGGGAGAAGATTGGAAGAAAGAGAACAACATATGAAGCATGAGATAAGAAAAGAAGATAAGAGGAAGACTTTGAAGGAGAAGACCGGGAAGATCAAGACAAGGAGTTTGGTGCATCAGCTAAGGGGGATCAATTGTTATCAGATCAATGTGGTATTTCCATAAATGCCAAAGGGGGATACTATTGGCATAACTAATGTAGAGATTGTTGAGTGTTTATTAGTGCAGGTTTGATGACAAGAAGATCAATTATTATGTTATCATTGATGTTAACTTGGTGTTGTGTTTGTTGATAGTGTTCTTGATATACTGCTAAGTATGAGGTCAGATGAATTATGTGTTGCGGTAATAATTGGAGTGTGTGATCACTTTTGGAGACTCAGAGTTATCTCTAGATGTGTTTTGTATGATCCTGTAAGTTGTTAAAAACAATACAAAAAGTTATGATTGATTGAAGGTCAACCGGGCAAACATAAGAACAAAGAGTGACTGGCATTGAATGATTTTATTGTTCTATCAAATTGGTATGGATTCAAGTGTTACAACCATGATATGATTATCTTGACTAGGTTGTGTTATTGATCCTATGATTGCTATAGGATTGGAGTACCACAAGGTATAGTTTCAGTTGACATAAGATCGCGTTATGCAAGCTAGTAAAATGTTTGAACATGTTTGAGAAGTTGATGTTAGATCAGTGTGTGGTGATGACACAATCAGTTAAAGTGGATTTTTCTATGATCCAGGTGTCAAGGTGATGTGGCATAACAAATTTTTAATGATTAATTTCTATTGCATTGCTCGAGGTAATTGGATTTAATCAAGTTTTGGAAGCGTGTTGATGAAGTAAAAAATGTCTAATTGTTCTTGATTTAAATCAATGTGCGATGGATCTGAAGGCCGACGCGAACTTGAAATTGTAATCAATAATTAGTAATATATTTTAGGGTTGAAGGATTGAGACGGATTGATTATAATGATGAAATTCAATGTATTATGTCATGATTAAGGTGATGGACACCTAATGAACTTGTATTAGGATCTGACTGAGGACCTACTGATAAGTTTGACTATTTTGACTTGGTTTTGTTGAAACTCAAAATTTTTGTATGATATTGTTCAATGCCCTATTTTCAAATGCAAATAATTGGATTGATATACAAAGGAGATTTATTGCAGAATTTTCTCAATTTTTCAAAATTTTTGGTTGTTTGATGACAAATTTTTTAGGAATTTTTTCAAGTGTTTCTGGTCCACCATAGGGTTCATATGCTTGGATTCGAGGTATATGCAATGTATCACATTGTGAAAGCCCTTATCACAGACACCCCAAACATGGTTTCCCTAGATGAATTTTTTATGTTTTTCGATGTTTTTTGAATGTTTTGAAAGACTTTTCCAATTTTTAGAGAGTTTTAGGACATTTTTCAAATTTTAGGTATATTTGTTGTGCTTTTGGTGTTTTCTTAGTGCTTGATAGATCATGAAATTGGGGTACCCCAGTCAGAAAAGAAGGGGAAATTTATTATGGAATGACCATGGTGGACTGAATTTGTGCTAAATATGGGACTATGGGACATGGATAATTGAAAAATTTCAATTCATGATGGATTTTATTGTGGAATATGGGGTGAAAATGACAAGTGAAACCAAGTTAGAGTTATGATAGATGGTATAGCAATGATCTCTCTACAAATGGTACCGAATTACCCAATTTTCACCATGGTACTTGTCGAAGGTGCCACTAAAGTAGTTTTCACCATAGGGTGATTTTTTTTTTGTATTTCTATTTTTGTGTCACCGAAGATGCCTGATTGCCAGGTTTTTTCCAAGGTAACCATTTTTTTCTTTTTTAATTATTTCTTTTTTATTTTTGCATTTTTAAATGGGTCTACTCGGATAGCTTGAATAGTACTTGCACAAATGCAAGTTGTTCATAGGGTCAGATAGAGGTTGGCCTTCTTATATGGATATCTGATATACTCCAGACCCATAGAATGAAGTAATTATGTAAGGACCCAACCAATTTTCTTCAAATTTTCTTGGTTTTTCTCTTTTCATTTGATTTTTTATTTTCCATTAGTACTAGGTCATCAACTTCAAAAATTCTCGAAATGACCTTATTGTTGTAGCTTCTCCTAAGATGTTGTTTATATGCTTGCAAATGTGTTGGTGCCCTTTGTCTCTTTTCATCGAGAAACTCTAGTTCTTGTAGTCAAGATACTCTGTAATATTCATCTAAAATGATGTGTTGAAGTGATACACAAAATGATGGAAGCTTAACCTCTATTGGAAAGATAGCTTTGGTACCATATACTAGGGAGTATGGAGTGGCTCTAGTGGGAGTATGAAAACTAGTGTAGTATGCCCATAAGGTGGGGTTGAGTTGGAAGTGTCAATCCTAGCCAACTTCATTGAATATCTTTTTAAGGATTTGTATAATGGTTTTATTCATAGCCTCAGCCTATTAATTACCTTGTAGAAAGTAGAGTGAAGAATAGCTATGGTGGATGTGGAATTTTTTGCAAAGCTCATCTACTTGCTTATTTTTGAAGGGGGATCCATGATTTGTAATGATGGTCTATGAAACTCTGTACCGACTTATGATATAGTTCAAAAGAAACTTGGAAATTTGTTTGTCAGTGGTGTAGGTCATTGGAATTGCTCCAACCAACTTTGTAAAATACTCAGTGGATATAATTATGTACTTATGACCATCATAGGGTAAGAGATGAATATTTCCAACTAGGTTATTTGTTCCATGCTAATGCCTACTTTTAAAAGATCTCGCTATATCAAGTCAACCTTACAAGCAGATGAAACTTACCTTAGGGAACTACCCTTTCCAAGCAAAATCCTAGCTTCCTCGCTACCACCATTTGAAACTAAAAAGGAAGGGGAAAATAACACGAAGGATTTTCACATTGGATGCATGGACCTAGATCTTATCAATCATGTTAATAATGACACCAATAATAATCAAAATGGTGGAAATAAGGATGCGAACAACAATGGAAACAATGGGGGAGGAAATGACCCTAGCAATGGAGGTGCTGATAGGAATAATGGAGGGAACAAGGACCCTGAAGATGAGGAGGCCACTAAAGAGAGAGTGAATGAAGTGGATCAAAGTCTGTTCTTTATGAAAGTCATGGAGAAAATCCTAGAGAGAGATAGGGAGAAGTATTTCTTTGACATAGCCCAAGCAGGGGTAAAACTCCCCCATGATTACGATATCACCACCCTAAAGAAGGAGGATGAAAACCCAATTGCGATTATGAATAAACAAATAAAAAAATTTCAAAGGAAATTGGACAACATGAAGAAAATGGCAGCTGCAAAACCTTTCTCCATTAAGGCTATATGCTCATTCCCTTTTGATAAAACCCTAATTATGGTACCATTTCCTCCAAATGCAATCTTTCCTAAATCTGACAAATACCTGGGGGTATCCAACACACAAGACCATTTGAGATAATTTTGTGGATTAATCTGGGAGTTTATGCATGATACCACTTATTTAATGCGACTATTTCCAAGAAGCCCCTGAGGAATCACGATGGAATGGTTCTCAAAACTATCCTCAAATGTGAGAACATTTGAAGAGTTGGCCTCAAATTTTGTAACTCATTACTCATATAATATAAAACATGAGTTCACCATGATAAATTTATGCAAAACTTAAACAAAGGAGGGAGAAGCATTCCTAGTCTTCTTGAAAAGGTGGAGGATGTTATTTAATCGATATCCTAGAAGTATGCCTAAAAAAAGAGAAAATGGATATCTTCCTAAATAGTTTGAACACAATCATGAACTATCGGTTACAACTCCAATGCCCACCTACTTTTGATAAGATCATTGAGAAGGAATCACCATAGAGGAAGTGTTGGTGAAGAGTGGAGAGATCAAGATTTTTAAAGAAAATAAGAATTTTCCTAATAACAACAATAATTCCAACAACAACAATCGGGCTTCAAATAATAGCAAACACTTTTGGATCAAGAACACCAATAAGGGCCTTGTCAATGATGGAGTTTTTAAGGCAAACCACTTAAAATCCACTACTTTCAATCTCATTAGATCTTCTAATCAAGCAAATAATGTAAATCAATCAGCGAAGTCCACATTCAATAACAACAACAACAACAACTTTAAAAATAAGAAAGAGGCTAACAAACCCAAACCGTTCTTTAGCCCATCACCAAGAAGAAAGCTCACACCCTCAGGTGAACCACTTGATAATTCTTTAAGTACCCCCATTGCTAACATGAAAATTGTCCTACCAGAGTCAAGACCTTATGAACCATAAGTTGAATCCTCATGGTTGAACGATGCTCATATTTGCGAGTATCATCAAAACAGAGGGCACAAGACCAATGAATGCATGAGGTGCAATATTTGATAAATAATGGGATAATCAAGGTGGAAGGGCCTCAAAATAATGAAGATCATGTGGATTTCAAAACTCCTTTCGTCAATCATGAGAAGGGAGAATCTTCAAATAGTAATCAAAATAACAAAAGAGGAAATGACAAGGTTAATTTTGCACATAGCTATGGTAATGTAATCAATTCCTTATCAAGATATGAGAATACTATCAATATTGTTGTTGTAAAAGAACAACCCTCAAAGGAAACCTCTAATGTTGTTACTAGGGGAAAGCATAAAAGATAACCTTACAAGGAACTACCCCTAAGAATGTTGGTCCTAATCAACCATATTCTTCTCAAAGGCAATACAATATTGTGGATCAATTGAAAAAGACTCCAGCCCAAATTTCACTCCTTGAGTTATTAAAATTCTCACCAAATCATAAGGAGATCTTAGAAAAGGCTCTTGTGGAAACTACCATTCCCGAAAACCTAGATGTGGATAGATTTGAAAATATGGTGGGTCATCTCATTACACCTCATTGTTTGTCCTTTTCTGAACAAGATGATGTGTCCAATAATCATCCCCAAAATCTTATGCTGCATATATAGGTTTTGATACATAAACGCTGTGTCAAAAGAGTCCATATTGATGGGGGATCTGGTCTAAAAATTTACAAATTGATTCTAGTCAAATCCCTAGGATTTTCCAAAGGTTTTGTGGATCTGAAGAAGAAGATCACTATTAAGGCTTATGGTGATGAAGAAAGGTCTTCTAAAGGAATGATGGTTTTGCCCATTCAAGTGGGGCCAATAAAAAAGATACCATTTTCCCAGTTCTTGACATGAAATGAACTTACAAAATATTGCTAGGGAGACCATGTATTCACAAAATGCAAGTGGTACCTTCAACATACCATCAATGTATCAAGTTTCCATACATGGGAGAAGAAATTACTATAAGTGGAGATGTGAATCCTTTCCAATATTGTAAAAATTTTAAACCCGTGAATGAAGAATTCATCCCACACAATAGTGAAGGAGTCACCCCAAGTACTCCTAGAGAGGAAAAGAAAGAATATGGTCCTAGATCAACTTTGTTCCCTGACTCACATCAAGATAAGACTTACTCATCTACATCAACTAAGGGTAAAGAGAAAGTTAGTTTTGTAGATGAAAATAACAAGAGTGCTAAGATAAGTGTTTCAAATCAAGAGGAGGGAGATTCGAACCCCTCTAGGGTTGAAAATGAAGGAGTTCAAGTAACACATTATCAAAAAATGGATAAGTTGATGAAGAAATTTGAGAAACAATGCAAAATGAATCAAAAAGGTGCTGGAGAATTTTTTGTGTCCTTGTTTGACTTACCTCCTTCTCCAAAATCACATGGGAGGCCAAATAGTTCTCATTCAAATGAAAAATATTAAGCCCATTTTGTAAGAGCAAGTGACAACTCACCAAAGGAAGAAGAGGATAATTAGGTTTTAAAATGGTTGTACATGTAACCACCTGAATTTGGTTTGTTCCAACTATGGACCCTATTTTCCCTAAGTGTGATCATACCCCCAATTATGTCCAAATGACCCTGTTACTGCTTGGCATAATTCTTTTGAAATAAAATTTAATGTCCTAGGTGATTTTTATCACTGAATTATATTAACTATTATAGCCATACAATTTAAATCAATTCAAAGCATTTAAATCAAACCAAATTCAAACATGGCTATAGTATTTAATTATAAAGGAATTAAATAAACCCCTTAATCAATTATCCACTTGCAAATAACCCATTCCCCTAGCCTATTTAATTTAATTAAAATGGCTATAGTCCCCTTAATTATTAAAAAGAAATTAAATTATTTAAATAATTAATTCATATATTTTAAATGAATTAAATAATTTTAATTCATTTCATTTATATTCCCTTAAACCCCAACCTAACCTATCTCAACCACTTCTACCCTGGGTTCTAACCCATCTCAACCCATTCCACCCTTGCTAATTTAATCCTAATTCTAATTCTAATCCTAACTCACCTCCTAATGTTGTTACATTCCATTAAGGAATGATTAACAACTTCACCCACTTGAGAAAGTCAAGGAATCTCAAGATTCCTTCCTCAAGTCCACCTTCTCAAGCCACTCTCTTACACCCTTCCCATGCTTCTTTAAGGCTATCATTAACGCCTCATTAATGAAGATGCCTTAATCCCATGTCTCCTCCATGCCTCATTAATTCTCAAAGCATTAATGACTCTTACACCACCATTAATGAGTCCCTCAACTCATTAATGAACCTTGTCTCCCCTCTCTCTCTCTCCCATTCCTCTATAAATTGAAGGGATTTAGAGCTCATAAGGAGCCTCAAATTTCAAATTGTAGTGTTGTAATGCCAAGATTTTGAAGGGATATCAAAGCATTGTTATGCTACCCATTTCTTCATAGCTTCATACACACTTCATTGGTCACTTTCCTACATGTTTATAATGTCCATTTTAGAGTAATATGCATGTTAAATAGTTGAATAGTTTTTTTTAAACTAAATCTTTCATGCTAGGTTGTTTATGTCACTGGTATTTAGTATAATATGAGGGCTTTTATGTTATTTTCTACACTCATCCTAGTTAGAAAGCAATAGGTCGATGTTAGGGTTTTATATGCTCATTAACCCTTATTTCTCACTAATAGAATGACTTATTGAACTGTTGTGTTTTAGATAACAGGTGCACAAATATACACACATTTTTGGCACCCATTGTGGGGCTTGATTTCCAACTTGGCCTCATTTTTAATCAATTTTTCACTAATTTGTATGCCCAGAATTTTGTTTCAAGCTCATTTTTGACCATTCTGGATCGCATCCGGGATATGCCATCGCACCGCAGTAAATGAGGCTCACATCTGGAATTTCTCAGATCATTTTCAGTTCAGGCTCGCATCTAGTTAGAAAGTGTGCACACTTTGTTTGCCTAACTCTAACATTTTTACAAGTTGTGTTTTTGGTGTCTTGCAGCCTAACAAGTGTTTGTAGGTTGTTCTTGAAGGTTTTTGTGGAAGTTGAAATAAATAGATACTAACTTGGTTTTTTAGGTTTCCCAACCCCCATCTTGACCTCTATTTACTTTCTTTTAAAATTAAGATACATATTCCAATCTATCACTAAACTGACTAGGGGATTATGCTCTTTTCCTTTTAAGGAAAATCAGAAACTCACACATCAATTTATGGGTTGAATGGAATTTGGAGGTAAATGAACAAGCAATCTCATAGTTTAATTTCATTTGGGATCAGTAAATGAACAACACAAATCACTAAAATCTTGTGGTTCAAAGAACAACTACATCGTATAATTTCTTTTGGAATCAGAAATTTGACAATCAAAGCACTAAATCTATGGGATCAAAGAACAAGTTCAATCATTTAATTCAATTTGGATCAGTAATTGGACAAGCAACTCACTAAATCTTGTGGCTAATTGAACAAGGCAAAATTTCTTTTTCAAGTAATCCTATTTTTCTTAAATAGGAACAAACTAAATCAAGCTCAACATAGCTTGAGGGAATGAAAATTGCTTTACATGTTTTACGAGAAAACGGTTTAGATTAGGAGAGTATGCTCTTCTTCTTTGGAAGAATCAGAAATCCAGACATCCAAAGCTCGCCAATGCTTGGTACATATACTTAAATAGTAGAGGGCCTACCGGTTGAGGAAAAAAATCCCAGGAACGACCCAAGTGAGAACAGGTTTTATGCCAACCCTTCCAACTCACTATAAATAGTTGCTTCCTCATAGGCTAAAGCCTCAAAAGATAGAGCTAGTTTTGTTCATGGAACTTTGACATCATTCCTTGAACATATCTGGGTATATGTAGAGCAGAGCTACTTGAATCTTGCTTGTGAGACTACATATATTCAGGTACTCATAGAGCTATATGCCTGAATTTTGCCTTGTGCAATTCTATGGGGGATGGTTTCATACAGATTGCCCAATAATCTACAACAACTTCAACTGAAAGAATTCCTGATTCATCCCCGAAAGGGTGATAATCTTTGTGCAAGGCAAAAAGTAATTTCCCCAAGACACTCGTCATATTTTGCCCTCACTTGCATTTGGAGTCGGCTAATACAACATCATGACTGGAGCCATTGTGTGCTTGGTGATGGTTGTATTCTGTCTAGCATTTGAGTGTGTACCTAAGTCAACAAGCAAAGATTTTCATCCTCCACTTAGAGAATAGGAACAAGATGTGTGTTTGTTTCACCTCCCTAACAATGCAACGTTGTTTGATGTGTTCAAAAGACCATTAAGAAGATAAGCTCCTCAAAACAATCTAAAAATTTCAAACCCTGGAGTACAAGTGTTTTTTACGCATTACGACACCTCTTAACACAATCTGGAAACAACCAACTTCACGCACTTTTAAAATGAACTTTTCATAACTGACCAAAATTGACAAAGACATCATAAGATCGCATCTCAGATTTCCCAAATTGCATGCAGTATTTAGGATCACATTTGATATTCTGGCTCACATTTGGTCAGCACATCTAGATTCTAGGCTCACATTTGGTGTCATCAGAGGCTCGCATTTGGGAGCTCGCATTCAGGACAGAGGGTACTTGTAGACATTTTTCTTAGAAAGTCTCAGTCGATTAGGATACCCTTTTATCTCTTTAGCTAGTTCTTGTTGTCTTTTCTAGCCTCCCTGTTGTAATTTCAAAACTCTTTCAAAATGCCTACCTTGCATGCTTAGTCAGTCTTTCATGGTCAGTTCAATACGTGTGGTCTACCCGCTTTCTACCAACAACTTGGTTCCTAGCTCACTATCAGGGCATTCTAACCCTCTGACATTGGAATCATTTAGATCCACCAAAAATAAATAGTTACTTTTACCTAGACATGCCCACTTGAACAATCTGAAACTCTCACTTGCACTATTGGGAAACATTGACAAAGTTGAGAAACAACTTCATGGTTAACACAAGACGCAACAAGTACATGTCTAAAGCACCAAAAGTGCCTCCTAAAACACCACACTTTCAAGGAGAAACTTCTCGTAGTTCCCTTCTCGATCTAGATTCCCCTCAAATGGATAGCAACACTCACAGATGGAGTGAGGCCTTTGAGGAATATAACAATGGAAAACACCAAAAGCCCGAAGATACTGATGAAGAAGAAGAACCCAAGTTTGAACGTCCTTTGTTTGAATCTGGTAGTGAGGATGAAATCACTAAAGAAGAATATGAAAAACTCAAACAAAGAAAGAGGTTCCACTAGATAATGGAAAGGATGATTGATGAAGATAAAGAAAAGTACTTCCTCCATCTAGCATCCATCGGCATCAAATTACCCAAGGATTATGATGTGGAAAAACTCAAGGAAAAGGAGGTACCAAATCCTATATCTATTCTCACCAAACAACTCAATTTGATGCAAACAGAGCTCACAAATCTCAAACAGGAGAAGGAGAAACCCAAAACAAAATACTCTTTGGACACCATTTGTCCATTTCCTTTTGACAAGAGTATCACTATGGTCCCATTTCCTCCCAACGTGGCAAGACCAAAGTATGACAAGTACATGGGAGAAACTGAACCACATGACCATGTGAGGGAATTCTATGGTCATAGCATAGAATACATGCACGAACCTACATACCTCATGTCATTGTTTCTAGGAAGTCTAGGAGGTAATGCCATGGAATGGTTCTCCAAACTAAACCCCAAGGTCAAGACATTTAAGGAGTTGATCCAACAATTCATCCAACATTACTCCTATAACATCCAACATGATGTAACTATGATGGACCTATGTAATACCAAACAAAGAACTGGAGAATCATTTACACACTTCCTACAAAGATGGAGGAAGATTTTTGCATGATATTCAAGGGCCATTCCCGAAACAAAGAAGATGGAGATATTCATTAATAATCTAGTGCCTGAATTGAACTACGCTTTACAAATGCAGGACTCTCCAAGCTTTGACATAATTATTAAAAATGCCCTTCGTATTGAGGAAGTCATGGTCAAAAGGGGAGAGATCACCCTTCAAAATGAAAACAAGACCAACAACTCCAACTCCAAGCCTAAATGGTGGAAACAAAACAAAAATGTTGTTAATGATGGAGTGGTTTACGCCTCTAACATTAATCCTAAACCCAAGGTATTCAATCTAACCAATGACATGCAAGCAAGCAAGGATGCTAAGATAACAACCCCCATACCCAAAACAAACAATGATAATAGCAAGGGTCGAATATGGACATCAAAACCCCAAAGAAATTTCACTCCTTTGGGGGAGCCTCTTGAGACTGTTCTAAAAACACTATTGGAAAACAAATTTCTAACTATCCTAGATTCCAAACCATGGGAACCAATGGTCAAACCCAGGTGGTGGGATGATAATTCCTATTGTGTCTTCCACAAAAATAAGGGACACAAGACTAATAATTTCCTCAAGCTTAAACATGTCATCCAAGACCTCATCAAAGGAGGTAAGATCAAAGTAGATGGACACACTACTAATGAGGATCATATAACATTCAACAAACCTTTTCCTAGTTATGATCAAGGAGAAACATCTAAAGGCATAAGTAACGAGGTAAACTACACCTATTCCAAAAATGATAATGTGATTAATATGCTTGACATTAAAACCGAATCCATCAATGTGGTCACAATCAAAGGTGTCTCATTCCACTTGAATGCTATAACATGGAGCCAAGCATAGGTTACAATCAAAGGACCTCCAAAACTGACATCAACATCCAAGGTTCCTATTGTAACTATTCATAAACCAGCATCAAAACATGTGGTTACTATTCCTAGAGAAAAATATGACTTGGTAGACCAATTGCAATGAACCTCTGTCAAAATTTCTATTTTTGAGTTGCTCAAAATATCCACAGTACATAGGGAAATCCTAGAACAAGCTCTACATGTTGCTAACATCCCAAAGGATATCGACATAGACAAATTCCAAGTGATGGTCAATCACATCTCAGCGCCACACTACCTCTCCTTTTCTGAGGAGGATGACAAATCATTGACACATCCACATAATCAACCCCTCCATATTGAAGTCCTTATTCATAAATCCCTTGTTAGATGCATGTTGATAGATGGCGGTGCAAGATTGAATATCTGTACACTGGATCTAATCAAGAGACTAGGTCTCTTAGAACAAACAATTGACTCTAGAAGCAAGATAACCATCAAAGCTTATGATGAGGAAGAAAGATCCTCTACAGGTCTTATTATTCTACCTATTAGAGTCAGAACGATTGAGAGGAACATCATATGTCAAGTTCTGGATCTACCATTGGCCTACAATATCCTACTAGGGAGACCATGGATTCATGAGATGCAAGTTGTACCATCCACTTACCACCAATGCATAAAATTCCCATATAATGGGGTGGAAGTGATGATTCCTACAGACGCTAATTACATTTGCAACAATATCAAAGTAGGTAGCATGATCCCACATAAAAAAGAGGCTACAGATGCAGCTACTCCTGAAAATACCAAGGACATGGTTATGAAGGGTTTTAGCAAAACCTTGAAACTTGAAGAAACAGGTATGGGAGAGTACAAACTAGACCTGACTCCCTCACTGACAGAACTTTTGGTGTCACCAAGATCCTATGGAAAACCTTCATCGACATTCACACCTATAGCATCCAAGCATCCAGAAGTACATAAAGCAACTGGCATGGTAAAGGCATCCACATCTTCTTTAGATAACACAGAAGAATAGGTAGTCTTAGACTGGCTTTACAAAGGAGAACCGTTGGAATCTTAGGTCAAACATGTGAAGATATCCCTAGAATAGTATGGAAAGGGATATGATTTCCTCAAACAGATGGGATACAAAGGAAAGGGACCTCTAAATAACATAGCACAAGGACTTTTTGAACCTATACCCATGGAGTTTCAAAATACCAGAGATAAAATAGGACTGGGTTTTAATACTAAAATTGATAAACTTGCTTCAAAAGAGATTCCACACTCAGATAAAGGGAGTGATGAAATAGATGAACTAGAGTAGTGGTCCTATGAGAGATTGTTACATGTTGGCACACAGGACCCCAACTACCAAGGAGAATGCTATGAACCTAGCTTTGAGGTACCACAAGATCTTCACACCCCTTTACTAGCACAACCTCCCATTCAAGAGGTAGGAGACACCATAGCAACAATTACTCAAGAGACACCCCGACAATAGGATTTACATCCTAACTAGGGGCAATTGGTCACAATTTCACATTTCCTAGATCTACCACACTTTGATCTATAGATGGCTAACCGGGTACACCAGATAACCATTGTTGAATACTTAAATAGATCTGATGATGAAATAATGGACTCTCATGACTATGAATGGGAAGAACTATATGTTGTCACTAAAGATATTGGAATAGATACAATTCACATGTTTGTGGCACCCTCAGCTCCTTGTAAATAGTTTGACACTCCTCTCAATGACACTGATAATCCTAAAGCAGAAGAAGAGTTCCTTCCCCTAATCATTGATGGAGAAACTGGTGAATACATAAGTCTAGAAGAATTTCACAAACTACAAGCAAGAAGCCTTCTTTTACGGAGAGATGATGATGAGATCTCTACTGACAAGTCGCTAGATTTTGGTCCGCATATAACTAAAAATGACCCTTTTAATGACAATCTCACTCTTATTGATCTAAATATCAAAGGAATTAACTTAACAGATCATGTCATCTCGGTTAATGGTCTTGATGCTAACACGATGTTGTCCTTTCCAAAGACTGACTCCCTAACATTGGTACTTCCCGACCTAATTGATTGGACTGAAAAAAATCCTACTCCTATCCTCAACTTTTCTAATGACCACACCCTATCTTGTTATCTCAATGCTTGTGAACCTTACCCTTCTTCCACCAATGCAAGGAGCGAGAGTGTGTCATAGGAGGATATCAGGTTTCTTAGTCAAAAACTGAAAAATAAAAAGAAAAAGTAGACTGATGGTGAAAACCACTATGTGGTAGTATCATATCCCAAAATAGTAAAGAAAAAAGATGCATCCAATGGTGAAAACCTCTCTAAGGTGCCAAAGGACAAGACTCTTGATATCCTCCCCGAACACTTTCAAGAAAGATCTTCAGTACTGATTGAACCAACACAACCAGTAAATTTGGGCACTGTTGAAAATCCTCAAATATTCCACCTTGCACAATCTTTATCAGAAGAGGAGAAGACATAGTTCACAGAGTTCTTAAAGGAGAAGAAGATTAAATTTTCATGGTCGCCAGGGCTAGATCCTAATCTCATTATGCACCACTTATCTATAGCTCTCGGGATCAAGCCTATAAAGAAAAAACTTAGAAAGATGCATCCTCATGTTGCATTATTGGTAAAAGTAGAGCTAGAGAAGTTGTTGAAAGCTGGGTTTATCCGAGTCATTGCCTATGTAGGATGGATCTCTAATGTGGTCCCCATGTCTAAATCTGATAAATCTATCAGGATCTGTACGGACTTCAGAGACTTGAACAAAGCATGTCTGAAAGATGACTTCCCTCTACCTAACATAGACATGATCATAGATCTTACAGTAGGCTTCTAGATGTATTCATTAATGGATGGATTCTTGGGCTATAATAAAATCAAGATCACCCCTAAGGATTAAGAGAAAATGACATTTACATGCGCATGGGGCACCTTTTGCAGGAATGTCATGCCTTTCGGGTTAAAGAATGTCGGCGCAACTTATCAAAGATCCATGAAAACAATATTCCATGACATGATGCACAAGAACATGGAGGACTACGTGGACAACACATTGGCTAAATCCAAACAAAGAGGTACTCACATTGCTGACCTAAGAAAAATATTAGAGCAAATGGAGCAGTTTCAACTTAGGCTCAACCCAAAGAAATGTGCCTTTGGGGTCCAATCAGGGAAGCTCCTAGGGTTCATTTTTTAAGCAAAAGGAATTGAGGTAGACCCTGCTAAAGTTAAAGCTATACTAGAGATGGCTCCTCCATGTAACATCATTCAAATGAGGATGCTACAAGGAAGACTTCAGTCCATCAGGAGATTCACGTCCTAGATTGCAGATAGGGCCCAACCCTTTACTAAGTTACTACATAAAGGGGTTACCTTCAAATGGGTTGAACACTGCGAAGCAAACTTTAGAGAATTGAAGGGATACCTATCTATTCCTCCTATTCTTATGGTGCCTATTCATGGAAAGCCCCTACTCATATACATTTCAGCTATAGCTACATCCCTAGGGGTATTACTGGCACAAGAGGATGAAACCAAAAAATAAAGAACTATCTATTACATTAGTAGAACACTGGTCGCTTATGAGCTCAATTATAGCATTATTGAAAAAGCATGCTTAGCAGTCATCTTTGTATCACAAAAATTAAGGCACTATATGCTCTCTCATATACTAAAGCTCATTGCTAAGATTGATCCTCTAAAGTACCTCTTGAACAGAACAACATTAACAGGATGTTTGGAAAAATGGGTCCTGATTCTAAGTGAGTTTGACATTGAATATGTAGAACGGAGAGCTATCAAAGGACAGGCCCTTGCAGATCAATTGGCTGATTCACCACTCTAGGATGATGAACCTTTACTCATTGAATTCCCTAATGAAACAATCATGCATCTCACTAAATATCCATGGAAGATGTACTTTGACGGTTCATTCACTCAACAAGGATTTGGAGCAGGGGTCGTATTCATAACTCCTCAAGGTTACAAGATTCCCAAATCTTACAAATTGATGTTTCCATTCACCAACAATATTTAAGAATATGAAGCATTGGTAAACAACCTTAAGCTAGCTATGGAGTGGAAGATCATAGAGTTACACGTATATGGTGACTCCCAACTAATTATCAATCAAGTCAATGGGGAGTATCAAACGAAGGATGAAAAGTTGATGCCCTACAAGCAACTAGTTGATGACCTAAAGAAATACTTTGTCTTCGTCACCTTCCAGCAGATACCAAGATCAGAGAACAAAGCTGCAGACACTATGGCTACCTTGGCATCCATGTTACAACTAGAAGAACATCAATTCCTCTATGACTGCTTGGTGGAAGAACTATCCTATCCTACATTTGATACCCTTGAATACTAGGTAATATGTGCTTTGAATACCCCATACCAATCTCGGTATGCCAATATCATTTCTTACCTTTCTAACCAAACTATCCCTAAAAATATATCTAGAAATGAAAAAAGATCCCTGATTAGGACAGCATAGCATTACGTCCTCATAACTAACAACCTATATTGATGTAGTCTCGATGGTACACTTCTTAGGTGTTTAGAACTCGAAGAGTCCTATCTAGCATTAAAGGAAGTCCACGAAGCCATATGTGGATCACACTCGAACGGATTTTCATTAGCCAAGAAATTGCTCAAAGTAGGCTATCATTGGCCTACCATGGAGAGAGATGCTATTCAGTTTTCAAGAGCATGTATTAAATTCCAGACACATGGAAATCTTATCCATGCTCCTGCCATAGAACTTATACCTTTCATAACACATTGATCGTTTCAATAATGGGTCTTTGAATTGATTGGACAAATATATCCCAACTCTTCAAATGGACACAAGTTCATCATTACGGCCACTGAGTATTTCACAAAGTGGGTTGAGGCCGTGCCACTAATCAGAGCCACTGGCAAACAGGTGGCTATGTTCATTCTAAACTACATGTAGATATGGGATACCCTCTTCAATTGTAACAGACAATGGGGGCCAATTTAATTATCAAGACATTGATGACCTTTGTGAACAGTTCCATATCACTCAACATTGCTCCTTAATCTATTATCCTCAAGGTAATGGATAGGCTGAGGCATCTAACAAGAATATTCTCAAGATCCTACACCGAACTGCAAGTATGGTAGAGACTGGCATCTACAACTAAATCTGGCACTATGGGCCTATAGAACAAGCATCCGAACACCAACTAGAGCCACACCATTTTCTCTAGTCTATGGTGCTGAAGCAGTACTACCCATTGAGGTCAAAATATGATGAAGGGTGCTCCCCTTAATGCCACTAACACATAACAGAAACAGAGAAGCAAAAATAATTTGCAAGAACAAAAAATGGGCTTCTTATTATCTCCATAAATGTGGAATTACAAACTTTCAGAATTACAATATGCAGAGCCACATGGGCATTCCCCTTACAATATTTTGTAGGACAAAGCCTTGAATTATTACCCAGATCTACCCAGAACTACCCTAGACAACACTACAGGCCTTCTTTATATAGGCAATTTCCACCACCCGAGAAGGTTCCAGAAATCTAGCCATTAAGGCCGACTACCCTTAGCATTTAATTATTTTTCACTTTTATTACAAAAGGGTCGGCTTTAAATATTTACAAAACATGAGATTAGGTAGCCCAACTTCCGAAAGCCATAACTTTTGAACCGTAGCTCTGTTTGGCTATTATAACCACTTTTCAGAAAGGGGAGATCGTGATCTATAGTTTCTGACTAGCAAAGTGCTAGTCACCCGGGGGTTCGACCTCGATCCGGAGCCTCTAAGGTCCTAAAAATTGATTTCAAAGATTTTTCACCCTAAAATCTCAACAGTAAATCCTTAATAACTTCGCCAATACAAATGATCTGGCAATGAAATTCAACTGGCATTCTTATATGACTAAGATGAACCTTCACCTAGAAAATTAGAACATTCTGAGT
>MU228229.1:1851035-1872850 GCA_018584345.1 Thuja plicata
ACTTACTAAAAATAGTAAGTTTCCAAAAATAGTAGCTTTGTACAAAATAGCCCTTATTGAATAGAAAAACACATATTTTTGGGTGATGCAAGATTTCCCTTACACCCAGGATGCTCCTGCATCAAAATCCCATCTCTGCAGATATCTTTACAAGGTCTTGTTACTGATGAGTAGTACCGCATAGATAGGGTGAATTCTCTGGACCTACTAGATGAGCATAGACAACAAGTATTCGATCACCTCAAAGTGTACCAAGCACATATGTCCAAAGGTTACAATAAGAAGGTCAAACCACACAAATTTGAAGTGGGAGATCTCGTCCTAAAGGAGAATCCTAAGAACCAGCCAAACAGGGAGCAGAAAGGAAAATTTGAATGTAACTGGCTGGGACCTTATTTTATCACTGCTACTTTTAGGATTGGAGCTTATCAACTGGCTACACCTGAGGGAGACGTTCTTCCAGATCCTATCAATACTCTACATTTGAAGAGGTTCTACGCTTGATGTTTGGCTAGCAGAGCCTGTACAACAAAAAGTTCTAGCAAAATACCAAAAACATTCAGAAAAATGATCCTGAAGAAATTCAAAAATAGTGGAAAAGGTCCTATAAAAATGGCATCCTTGGTGAAAACCTAGAAAATAGGCGCCTTGATACTACAAAAACATTAAAAAAAAAGCAAAAATAGCAAAAAAATTGTAAAATAAAAAAGTGCCTTAATGAGCACCTTGTAAAATAGGCATCTTGGTAGCAAAAAGAAAGAAAAGAATCTTGCCAAGTGGTGAAAACCTGGCAATTAGGCATCACTTGTACTTTGTGCTCCATCTATCAATGCACAACTGATACTAAGCCTTCCTAATTATACCTGTGCTCAAATGTTGACTTCATTTCCTAAATGGCTATCTTCTCCTGGCTTGGGATTTGTCTACATTTCCATTTTAGGAATAAGTCATTCTGCATTGGGGGCATCTTTGCTGGCATGGTAGGTTGCAGTTTCTAGGTTGATCTAAGATGGTTTGCCTCATGGACACAATGTTTATTGATACATGCAAAATAAATGTCACTTTCCAAAACCAAGGTGTCTTTTCAAACATCCCATATCTAGACATGACATTTACATTAACGGAGTTCCTATGAGGCTATATTGGATCACAAACATGAACGGATTATCCTATTAATGCATAGACATGGAGCACCATATTGCTTGTATTCCAATTTTTTGATTGATGAATCTCTACTGTGTTTGACTAAGGAATGAACAAGTACTACTTAAAAATGCAGTTTGCTATTGGTTTGATTATGATTCTTTTATGTCCTGATGATGTTTTCAACTAGGGGCATCTAAGTAGTTATAAATTTTATTTGATTGATTCATAATTGATGATTTCTTGTGTCTTCTTAGTTACTCAATGACGTCTACGCAAAGACAAAGAGTCACAAGGATAGGGGGCATAATGTTTTCTTGATTTTCTACATATGGTGATTATTCCAAATGATCCTATAAATTTCACCTAACTTGGATGTTTATGGTAAGAGCTACCACTATGGGTGGATAGCCGCGTATATCTCGATCTTTGTTATGTGTAAACTACGGTGAGGTTGAAACAATTTCCTTGTTTGTTTTCTGATCCAGATTCTCACTAAGGTATACGAAGCATAATGTACCCAAGGATATGAATTTTCAAGGTCATTACAGGTCCAATATCTTGCCTTACTCAGAATCTGGTATATTAAAAGGAAGGTGACTATTTTTTTATCTTGGCTTCTATGCCTTGATGCCTAAAGTTTATTTCTGACATTTCAATAAAACATAGTATTCATATTATCATAATATCAGTGGGTATTAGTGATGGTTGTACTATCCTGTGGTATCCATTCTGATAGAGTGCCCAATGGTGATAAAAAGCTATACATTTGCATATCAGTGACAGTCCTAAGAGTCTGCATGTAGCTACATTTAGAGATTGCATGATGAATTTTTGAAAGAACAACATAAGAATTTGAGTTCAAACTCCTTTCTATTTTTAATTCTTCTGAAGTCCATGTTATTTAGATACCCATGCTTCCCGAAATCTTTGATCTATCAGGAATAAAATTGAACTCATATTTTTCAATGGGATTACCTTGGTACTCGTGTGTTTATTTTTAAACACACCTTTTCCACTTCTTCTACTCCATTCTTTCTTGCCCTAACCGCTTCCTGCAAGTGATACGTTCTTTCAACTGAGGGAATTTTATTTCTTTTTGTTTGATTTCGTTCCCGAGGGGGCATGATCACACTATCATCAATTAAATTTTTCTCAAAACAACATTTAAAATGACTTTTTTATCAAACAAACTAGGGGCATAACAATTTCCTTGACTAAAGTTAGAACTTTTGGATAGAAAGCTTTGGTTCTCATAAGCTGGATATTTTGTGTTTCCTCATTTTAAAATATTCTTATTAAGCTCCTGGAAGCTTCATACTAACTTTTGGATGACAACCAAGTTCAGAATCAGTATTATCAATCTTTGGATGACAACCAAGTTCAGAATTGGTATCTTTAGAATCTTTTTATTGATCTTTGGACAACAATCAAGTTCAAAATCAATTTCTATTAGTTTAGTTCGATCAAGTGCAAGACTAATCTCATCAACATTTTGTTCGACAACCAAGAACGGAATTCTCAATCTTTCTGAAGTCAAAATTGAAAACTTTCTTTGAATCAATGCGCTGCTCACACATTAATTCAAAGAGGGGCAAATGTAACCACCTAAATTTGGTCTGTTCCAACTATAGACCCTATTTTTCCTAAGTTTGATCATACCCCCAATTATGTCCAAACAAACCTGTTACTGCTTGGCATAATTCTTTTGAAATAAAATTTAATGTCCTAGGTGTTTTTTATCACTAAATTATATTAACTATTATAGCCATACAATTTAAATCAATTCAAACCATTTAAATCAAACATGGCTATAGTATTTAATTATAAAGGAATTAAATAAACCCCTTAATCAATTATCCACTTGCAAATAACCCATTCCCCTAGCCAATTTAATTAAATTAAAATGGCTATAGTCCCCTTAATTATTAAAAAGTAATTAAATTGTTTAAATAATAAATTTCTATATTTTAAATGAATTAAATAAGTTTAATTCATTTCATTTATATTCCCTTAAACCCCAACCTAACCTATCTCAACCACTTCTACCCTAGGTTCTAACCCATCTCAACCTATTCCACCCTTGCTAATCTAATCCTAATTCTAATTCTAGTCCTAACCCACCTCCTAATGTTGTCACATTCTATTAAGGAATAATTAACAACTCCACCCACTTGACAAAGTCAAGGAATCTCAAGATTCCTTCCTCAAGTCCACCTTCTCAAGCCACCCTCTTACAGCCTTCCCATACTTCTTTAAGGCTATCATTAATGAAGATGCCTTAAGCCCATGTCTCCTACATGCCTCATTAATGCTCAAGGCATTAATGGCTCTTACACCACCATTAATGAGTCCCTCAACTCATTAGTGAACCTTGTCTCCCCTCTCTCTCTCCCATTCCTCTATAAATTGAAGGGATTTAGAGCTCATAAGGAGCCTCAAATTTCAAATTGTAGTGTTGTAATGCCAAGATTTTGAAGGGATATCAAAGCATTGTTATGCTACTCATTTCTTCATAGCTTCATACACACTCCATTGGTCACTTTCCTACATGTTTATATTGTCCATTTTAGATTAATATGCATGTTAATAGTTGAATAGTTGTTTTTAAACTAAATCTTTCATGCTAGGTTGTTTATGTCACTGGTATTTAGCATAATCTGAGGGCTTTTATGTTATTTTCTACACTCATCCTAGTTAGAAAGTAATAGGTCTATGTTAGGGTTTTATATGTTCATTAACCCTTGTTTCTCACTAACAGAATGACTTATTGAAGTGTTGTGTTGCAGCTAACAGGTGCACAAATATACACACATAGTACAAAGATGAGGAGGCTTTAAGTTCCCATGTAAAAAGAGTCCAAAATGTAAGAATCCAAACATCAATATAGAAAAGGTTTTCAAATCATGCAAAAAATAGGATATAAAGGAAGAGGGCCTTTGGGAATAAGGAATAAATGATTTCTAGAACACATATAACCTCCTTGGAGATCTAAAGATGAAAAATCAGGAATAGGGTACCAAGAATAAGGGAATGGTTCAAACAACTTCAAAGACTCTTATGAACACATCCACATGGTAGATTCAAAAAGTGAAGATGAATCTGGTAATTATGAATGGGATTCCTTATCCGAGGCTTCTTACTATGAAAAAGAGGTGGATGTAATTCATACGTATGCTCCTACATCTAATGCAAACAAACAACCAAGTGTTGATCAAGCCTCAATTTCTAATCAAGGGGCAAATAATTATCAAGAATCGTATTTAAGACAAGAATCAAATGGAAATCCTGGGGTGGGTGAACCATGGGTACTTTATGGTTAGGAGATTCAAACTTTAGTTTTAATCCACAATTTTTTTATCCATTTGAAATCTGAGAGGACTCGAGTGAGGGTGGTTTTGATCCAAGCTCTATGGAACACCTTGAGAAAGCCCATGTCATAGATTTGAGTGATACAATGTATGAAGCCTCTAACAAATTCGTGTTCTTAAACCCCATGGATACAAATTTACCAAATGAATCTTTATCTCTTATCCATCCTGAACTAATTGATTAGGACCTAGCCGAGCCAAATGACATACTCTCTTTTCCTATGATAATTGTGTGGCCTTATACCTAAATGCATTTGAACCCTATTTCACCAAAGAACTCAATCAAAGCATAGAAGTGGGAGAAAAGGGACAACCTCTCAATCCAAAATAAAAAGAGAAAAGAAATTAAAAAATGAAGTGTTCTAGTCATGCAAACCACAATGTGGTAGTGCTAGACCCAAACAAAATTAAAAATAAAGGATGCTTTTGAAGGTGAAAACCAAACTCTAGCACCTAAGGAAGAGAGATTTGACACCTTGCCAAAGCATGATGAAGAAATATCTCCTATCTTGATTGAAAAAACATAGAAGGTTAATATTGGCACTGATTTATAACCAAGATTCATACACCTTGCAATTTCATTAACTCCAACAGAAAGGGAAGATTTCATCAAATTTTTCAAAGAAAAGCATGTTAACTTTGCATGGTCTTATTAAGATATGTCAGTTTTATATCCAATTTCCATTATGCATCACCTCAATTTAAGATCAGGAGTTAAGTCGGTGAAACAAAAGTTAAGAAAGTTGCATCCCCATATAGCCTTGTTAGTGAAAGCAGAATAGGAAAATTTATTAAAAGTGGGGTTCATAAGGGTTATAGCTTATGTCGAATGGATATCCAATATTGTGCCAGTTTGAAAGAATTATAAATCAATTAGAGTATGCACGGATTTCTGAGATCTCAACTTGGGATACCCAAAGGATGTATTTTCATTACCTAGTATCGATGCTATAGTGGATTTGACGACATAACACTCTATGTTTTCCCTTATGGATAGATTTAGCAGATATAACCAAATTACTATAGCACCGAAGGATCAAGAGAAAACAACCTTCATATTCCCTTGGGGTACATTTTATTGGAATGTCATGCCCTTTAACCTTAAAAATGCTAGAGCTACTTATCAAAGGGCAATGACCATAATTTTTCATGATATGATGCATACGTTTCTTGAAGACTATGTGGATGATATATTAGAAAAATCACATGAAATTAAACATCATCTACCTATATTGGAAAATATCTTCACAAGGTTGGAACTATTCAAATTTAGGTTAAATCCTAAGAAGTGTGTATTTGCAGTGCAATCAAGAAAGTTATTGGGTTACATAGTATCATCAAAGGGAATAGAATTTCATCCTAAAAAGTATAAGCTATCATGGAAATGGATGCACCAAAGAACATAAGAAAAATGATATCGTTGCAAGGAAGGTTGCAATCCATAAGAATATTTATATCTAAATTGACAGAAAAATGTCATTCTTTCACTAGATTTTTCCCTATTAAAATAATATTTAGTGAATCCTCATATACAAATGCCACCTATCAAATGAAAGCATTTACTCTTGTACATTTCAGCAACAGATTTCTCTTTAGGAGTATTATTGGCTCAAGAAGATAAAAATGGAAAAGAAAAGGCAATCTATTATCTTAGCAGAACTTTGGTCAAATATGAACTCAACTATAGCTTCATTGAATGAGCTTGCCTCATGGTAGTTTTTTCTTCCCAAAATCTACGTCATTATATGTTGGTGCACAAAGAAATCTCATTGCTAAAATTGATCCTTTAAATTATCTACTTAGCAAAATAGCTCTCATGGGAATATTGGCCAAATGAGTGATGGTTTTGAGTGACTTGTATATAGAATATGTGGATAGAGAATCCATCAAGGGACAAGTGATAGCAGACCAATTGGTGGAGTCTCCTTTATTTGATAATCATGCTACTCAAGTGGAATTTCCATATGCATAAATAATTAATGTGGAGGCAAAAACATGGAAACTCTATTTTGATGGATCTTACACACACCATGGATCAGAGGTAGGCATTCTTTTGATTACCCCTCAAGGTTACAGAATTCAAAAGTCATACAAACATCTTTTTCCATGCACCAAAAACATTGTAGAATATGAAGGCCTAGTCATAGGCATCAAAATGGCTTTAGAATGGGAAGTGATAGAACTACAAGTGTATGGGGATTCTCAACTAGTCATAAATCAAATTAATGATGAATACCAAATAAAGGATGACAATTTGATGCCCTACAAGAGGATAATAGATGATTGGAAAAAATAATTTTCTTTGATAATTTTTTAGCAAGTTACAAGGGACAAAAATAGAGTAGCAGATGCCATGGCGATCTTAGCCTCTCTTCTTCTTCTAGAACAACATGCTAGATATGAATTCTTGGTGGAAGAGTTGGTGAAACTAGCATTTGACCTTCCTGATTCCCAAATCATATGCATGTTAGTTGGATGTGACTCACCTTGGTATGGACCTATTTTTACTTACCTACAAGACCAAACTTTACCCTTGGACCAAACCCACAATCAAAAGAGACACTTTATATTCCAAGCTTCTGGTTATACCATCCTTTTTGACACATTGTATCACAAGAGTCTTGACAGAACACTTCTTAGGTGTCTAGAGGACGAGGAATCAAAATTATATTTATGAGAGGTTCACGAGGGGATTTGTGGGTCTCATTCTAGTGGGTTAAATTTAGCTAAGAAAATATTCACATGGGATACTTTTGGCCAACTCTAGAGAAGGATGCTTGTCACTTTGATAAGAATGTTAGAAATGTCAATACCATGGAAACAAGATTCATGCGCCAGCACAAGATTTACACCCGATGACCACACCTTGGCCCTTTTACTAATGGGGGTTTTATTTAATAGGGATGATTTATCCACCTTCATCCAATGGCCATAAATACATCATAACTGCAACATAATACTTCGCTAAATGGGTAGAAGTTGTGCCTTTGACAATGGAAATGGGTAAACAAATCTCAATATTTATCCTAATTCACATCATTTGTAGATATGACATTCCTCATGGTATAATCACTGATAATAGAAATAAATTCAAAAACAAAGATGTGGATGACCTATGTGACAAGTTCCATATTATACATCACTCTTTCTCCATTTATTATCCTCGAGGGAATGGACAAGAAGAGGAAACAAACAAGAACATTCTCACAATTTTGAAAATGACAATTTATAATCCAGGAAAAAACTGGCATGTACAATTGAATCCAACATTGTGGGCATATAGGACCAGCATAAAGACACCAACATGAGAAATACCATTTTCATTGTTGTATGGGGAAGAATTTGTATTGCCTTTAGAGGTTGAGATCCCATCCTTGCGAGTCTCTCTACATGGTTTGATAACAGATGAAGATTATAGGGTTTCTAGGCTTCAACAATTGGATTTACTAGAAGAACATCAAAATCAAGTGTATGAACACCTTAAGGTATATCAAAATAGAATGTCAAGGAATTAAAACAAGAAGATAAATCCTAGAGAATTTCAAGTTGGGGATTTAGTGTTTAGAGAAAATCATAAGAACCAAGTGTAAAGAGAGAAGAAAGGAAAATGGGAAGCAAACTGGTTAGGACCATTTATCATTACTTCTTCTTTTGGCATGGGAACATACAAATTGGTTGACTATGAGGGAGATGAGTTACAAGAATCTATCAATAATATCCACTTGAAGAGGTTCTATACTTAAGATTTAGATAAAAGAGCATACGATGAGAGAGTATCAGATGAGAGGAAAGCATCATTCTTTGTACAGTGAAAATAGATCCTGAAATAATCCCAAAAAAGTGGAAAAGATATCCTGAAATAATCCAAAAATAGTGGAAACAAGATCCTTAAATAATCCAAAAAAAAGTGAAAAAAAGAACCTGAAGAAATTCAAAAGCATTGGAAATAATCTTGAGAAAAGAGAAAAAAGTGGAAAATTGAGCATGAAGAAAGCAAAAACATTCAAATATGGATCTTGAAAAAATTATTATCTTGGTGAAAACGTGGAAAATAGGCACCTTGGTAGCAAAAAAGAGCAAAAAAGAGAAAAAGAACAATAAAATCAAGTGGTGAAAATATGGTAAACATACACCATTTGACCCTTAGGTTTTTCCTAGTTGCATGGTCCATATGCATATTTCCATCATTCATTGTACATATCCTTGCATCCATCATTTATGCATAGTCATAATAAAGTCTCTAAGCTGCATCTTGCATAAATTGAGTTTTTTTCATATTTTGGAAGTTTTCCCAATCCCAACGCATTTCTTTTCAATAGGGGGCATTAATTCAAATCACAGATTTCACCAAATCAGGCACCAATTCACACAACTCAATGCAACGAACCACAACAGATAGATACTTAAACCTTTGATTTACA
Organism: Thuja plicata; assembly: GCA_018584345.1. Classification (NCBI taxonomy): domain Eukaryota; kingdom Viridiplantae; phylum Streptophyta; class Pinopsida; order Cupressales; family Cupressaceae; genus Thuja; species Thuja plicata. Next base: position 1,859,971 of record MU228229.1, read on the forward strand.
TCATAGTTTGATTCTCATCCGATTTTGACACAACGTGATCCTTGACCTTCATTTATTTATTATTATCAGGATTAAAATTTAAAAAAACTTAAAAGATTGAAATGGATGAATTTCTATTTGAAATATGAATACAAAAATAGCACTAAAGGTTTTTGATGAGGTATTGAGTTTTCTTGAGTCGTGTTCTTTTTAGTTAATCAATGATGTTTTGACTAGATTGACAATGATGAAAGCATGAAATCTTTTCTTGATTTATGTGTGACTATTTTAAGATTGCTTCTTTGAAGTGTGTAATTTTTTCTAAGGACATGACCATCAAAGAGTCATTGAGGACATTGTGCATATGAAAGGGATTCAATCTCTGCATGATTATGCAAATTGATACCTTGGTCATTTAGATCTTTCATATCTTAATGCCAACATCCACTTGCAACATTGAATTCAACGAAAGCGGTATTCATACTCCCATGGTTGAACCAGTGAGAGTTGTACCAACTTCATGGTTGAAATCTGAGGATCGCAATACATTCATATCATAATGGTTTGTCAAACTCACCAATGGTGGTTGTACGTGCTAGAAGTACCCCAAAATCTTGATGATGAAAATTTAATCTATGCATTCTTTGTAGTAATGATTTCCTTGGGTTAGGGAAAGAGGTTTCAAAGGGTTGGTATCATCAAAAAGAATTTTTTTCTTTTAGGTTAAATATGTTGGACTTTAATCAAAAACATTGCATATCATTAATCATTAAGCATTACTACATATTTATTATCTATTTAAAGTTATTGCATAAATCACTAAACATTATTCATCAATGATTTCATCCATTTAGGTGCATTTCATTAAGATATATATGCATAAGAAAAGAACAAAAATAAATGTATTTCCTCATCTAGTTCCATTGCATACCATTGCATAAGTATCATTAAAAAAGAATTAAATAACAAAAATGTTATCATACATATGCATCCATCTAAGTATTGTCGTAAGTAAGACAACCCATCCACAACATATAAAAGTAAGTGCATAATCATATAGAAGTGCATCCATAAAAATTCAAAACATAAATTCCAAACATATAATGACATCATAAAGAGAATGTGGAATCAAGAGAAAGAGTGTCTATCATAAAGTAGTAATCAAATGTCCATCATCATGTCTATCAATGTATACCAAGATACATAAATCAAAGAGCATCAATAATCTCAATCAAAGTACATCATGGTACATCACAACAAAAGGGAGGCTCATGATCAACTAGGGGCACCACATACACCATCAGTCCTATTAGTTCCATTAACATCACCTGTACCATTTGGGCCACCTGTTTCATCTGTACCTCTACCTACTGAGCTATTAGGATCTGTCTAAGGCATCTGACTAGTGGTCACAACATTGGGGCCTCTGATTCATCATAGTCATGAAGCTCTGCATCATGGTAGAAACCTGATCAATCTAGCTACTCATAGTTGTCATCCTAGCCTGCATAGTCCTGACATCCTGAGTAAGTGTGTCCATGTCCTATGGAGAAATAGGAACCTGTGGAGAAATGGGAACCTGTGGAACAATTAGAACTTGTGGTACCACTAGAAACACCAAAATCACTAGAGCATTTTGTATTTATCTTGCACGTGCTAACTGAGCCTATCTGGCTACTCTCTACCATCTTTGTCCCCAAATTGCCAATGGAATTGGAGGAATACTGCCACCAACCTAACCACCCCTCATTTGTACCCGACCACCCCTCATCTAAACCCTGCCACCCACCCCTCCTCCTATCACTGTCACTCTGCCTCCATCTCTCCCACCATCTCCACCACCACTTCTCCTCAGGACCCTCTGTCTCAATGCTCTACCACCGCCTCTCCTACCGCCTTCATCTCCATCATCATCTGACAGATCATTAATGTCAAGTAAATGCTCTGTTGGGTCTATAAATCTAGGAAATCTATGCCAAGAAAACCACTGAGTGAAATATGTAGTCATCCCTTCATCAACTATGTGATCTAACAAGTCCCAAATCATGTGACCCATTCAGTATGTCTCATCACATGCATATTTTTAATCTACCTATGGACCCCACATTGATCTATCTGCCTAAACCCGAGCATACAAAGTTAAGCCCTGTGGGAGGTCAAGTGGTCGACCGTACTGCCTCAATACTCTGTAAAATAGAATTGCTTGATAATCAATGGAGATCGACCTATCATCCAATGAGGTATAAACATATACAGTAACTATGCATCATCCTCATTCCATGCCTCAAATCTCAGGTAAGGTTTCCATATGACCTGATCAATATCATCGAGCATCCGTCGCCAAAACTCCACCTTTCCTAGATGGGGTTGGACAATCATACCATCATACAAATAGTCACAATGCCATCCTAGATCTCTGTGCCTAGTAGCGATTGTCTGTGTGACTGGAATATGCTCCCATGTCCAGAGTTGTATAATTAATACACCTACTAATAGTGTAACATCGCCTCTATACACCACATGGTGTAACTCATGATTCAACTGCGTCAATACACATGATCCCCAATCAAACCATTGTAGATTTGCAATCATATCCTTCAAGATACAACCACAACCAACTATGAATCAATGACCTCAACGATCAAGTAACAAGAAACCTTCAATAAGAGAGCCTAAGACTGCAAGAAGAATGGGAAATGAGACAAACTGAGCCCATGGAATTCTCTCATCACCAATCGTAGGATCTGAGAACACTTGTATATGTGTTGCACCATCATAGACCTGATCATAGTATACTATCTCTCCTCGAGTGGGATTCTGTAGTAGTCTGTATACATCCTCTAGTGTGATCATCATCTCACCTGAAGGTAAATGGAAGGCATTATGGTCAGAGTGCCATCGCTCCACCATAGCTATAAGTAAACCATGATTCATATAGAATCAAGGCATATCTAATAAAAAGATAAACCATAGTGACCTATAAATCATTGCTCATGTGCATTTAGTTTGTATACCATGTCCAAAGGCCATGGAGGTAATCCCTGGATATATAAATTCTAGAATCGAACCTATTTTGCAATCAAGTGGAATCATATTAGTATCATCATTTTTATGGATCATCACAAGTCAATCAAGTTATCCTATCACTCTTCTTGAGCACATCAATTTTTTGTTCCTAAATCTATATCAAGAGAAGGGAAAAATCATCAGTTATCCTATCAACCTATCCAAATTGACATCACAAACATTCATCAAACTATTGGAACTAACATCACAAGCACTTGTTTTCATCGCATATCATGCCTAATCAAGCAATCAATCGATCAGACACGCAATCAAATCAGAGGATGATCAAATTAGGATTCAATTTTATAAATCAGTCTACACATCATTTCATGTGAGTGTACACATCATTTCATATCATTATATGCGCCACATTGTCTATGCGCTAGTTAAAGCGTGCAACACACTATTTCATTCTTCAGGAGTGTCACATCAAGGTGTACACATTAGTTCTTCTTCTAGGCGCTACTTTAGCTATCCTACGTGCTAGAAGAATAGGGTTTCTTAGCAAATCAAGAAAAATTAGAAATTAATTGAATTATCAAAATCCTTTGGATTAATTAAATCAAATAATTATGCAATTGAGATTAATCAGTTAATTGCATAGTTAAAATCAAAACAATTCCAACCCATTCAAGGGTGCACATGGATAAAACAATTCAGTTAAACCATTTAATTAATTCCTAATATTTCTCACCCATCACATGGGAAAATCAATTTCAACCAATGGGAATTAAGAATGGATCTCACATGGATCAAGCCCAAATTGATCCTCCATCACACATCTTGGAGTTGTATCTTGACCACTCAATTTTTCCCCTTATTTGAATCCATCATTTAAATTGTCTTAACCTTTGAGACAATTAACTCAACCTAACCCTAGTCAAGGTTTACTCAACTCTACCCCCTACCCTTGGGAAATCCTTTAAATAGAGGCTATTTTGAGTATAAAACATATCACACACATTTATGAGCTAAGCATCATCATGATAGGAATTTTGATTTGAGTTCATAGCTTCTATTTTGAGTTCAATTTGCATTTAGTGATCATCTTTGAAGCATTTTAGAGTATTTGAAAGCTAAATAGGCATAATCATAATCAAATAGCTTCAATTCGGATTTTAGGACTGTCATTAATGGATGCTTGAACTAAGAGCATACTATTTGCCTTCCTAAATAAAGAGCCATGAGATGTTCATTATTGTATTTTTAATTCAATTAGCTTATGATTGTTAAATTTTGTTGAATTTATTAGATAAAAAACTAATTTCATAAAGGTATGATTTTAAGATACACACTACCTATCAAAATAGGTCCAATAGAACATGACACAATTTTCCAAGTTCTTGATTTACCATTAGCATACAATTGATGAACTACAACTGATTGAATGTTTGAATATGATAAGTTGATGATCACCGAGCTGCAAAAAGTAAATGCAAGACATTAAATCAGTTAATGTATTATATTGTTATTGATGTCAACTTGATATAATCTAATTGGTCATACACATATTGTCATATACTTCAAGAAACCAAAGAGATAATGTTTATGTTATCGGTAAACACATAAAGCCAGTGTACAATGTGTGACAGTAAACACTAATAGACAATGCACACTGACAGATAGAGAACCCTGAGTAATCATAGTGTATACCGAGCACCTCAACACCGAGCATAACTGAAGTGGTCACCGATCAGAACTAGAGTTGATGCTCGAGGAAAACTGGATTCAATGACCGAGAAAACTAAGAGTTGATCACCAATCAGAATTGGAGTTAGGAAATGACAAAATACTTAGCTAGCAGGAGCTATATTTAGAGTTAACTGATTGATTTCTTTGTTTTCATCGACCAGTTGAAATAAATATTTAAATCTAGTTTTATTCACAGTTTTCAAGGAGAAAACTACGAAATAAAACTAAAGCAAAGCTTTAAAGATTAAAGCAATGCAAGGTGAGATTTACGGATCAAGAATCAATCTACGTTAAGAACAAGAAAGACAAGGAGATTGAATGGTGAAATCATGTCTATATAAAAAGACAAGTAATTCATTATGAAAAGAGGAATGTTGAGTGTAATATTGGTGAAGATAGAATTCTTCATGTAGATCTGATCATACAGCCTGAAGAATAGAGCCAAGAATTCTACAAACACCAAGAAACAAAGAGGACAAGAGCATTCATTGAGCAGAAAGGAGAAAGAAGGGGAGAAAAGGACTTAAAGAGAACGTTGATCAGAGAGGTATTACAGACTAACAATAGACTTGAAAATTTGCAAGTTTAAGTTGTATTGTTGAACAAATCATTTATTATTTCCATTTAACCATTGATTTAGAAAATCTCTTAACCGAGTGGGATTTAACCATCCTTATTGTATTGAGATACTCAAGAGTATCAAAAGGTTTTCATGTTGACAGCATATTGAATGCTAGGTTAAATGATAAACTGTTAGTTTTGAATCCTCTAACAAGGTTGCACTTAACAACGTGTTTGTAACCTTTAACAAGGTTGGCTCTTCACCAAGCTCACTTTAGAAGAGTGAAAATTTTGGGTTACCGGTCTCAAGTGGTTTTTCCCTTAATAGGGTTTCCACGTTATATATCCATGTGTAAAATGTGTATATTGTTCATTGCTTTGATGTTTTACTTTACACATTACTAAACCAGGATTGGTCGGTAAACACTAAGTTTATTTACTATTATTCGGTAAAGACTAGAAAAAGGATAAATAATATATTCACCGAGCAGTATATATTTGATAAGATTACTTAAAGGCATACATCTTGTGGGATTGAAAGATAACTATAGGCATTATATATGTGATATAAATTTTGGTTGGAATTATTGGAATTATTTTGAGGCCACTGATTCAGCCCTCCCCCCCCACTCTCAGTTATTCTAACAATTGGTATCAGAGCTAGTGTGCTTGGAAGAGATTTTAAAGACTCAAGCTAAAGATCAAAAGATGAGTAAAAGGGATGTGCCTAAGTTGAACAAGGAAAAATTTGCATTATGGCTAAGTAGGATAATACTCCACCTATCAGGTATTGGAAATGATGTCACACAATACTTGGATACTGAATATGCTGCACCAATAGGACCTTTGACTGTTGATCAATTGAGAGACAAATATGAACACAACACTATGATGATAGAACTTGATTCTTCACTATCTGATGTTGAATTTGAATATGTCAAATCATGCACCACTACAAAGCGGATGTGGGAAAAACTCAAGCTAGTAAATGGAGGAGATACAAATGTGCTAAGAGCTAAAGTTGAAAGCCTAAGAGGAAAGTTTGATGAACTAAGAATGAAAGAAGGAGAGAACATCACTCAGTAGTGTAGCAAAATCAAAGAAGTTGTTAATTCTATCTAAGGAGTAGGAGGTGTACTTGAAGAAGAAATAGTGGTAAGTAAAATTTTGAGAACCTTACTGCCTGTTTATGCTATTAGAGTATCTGCAATTCAAGAAATGAGAGCAGTAGAAAATAACAATGTTACTCTAGATAGTTTGATTGGTAGACTTATTTAATTTGAGATGAATAACTTTGACAACAGTGTCTTACCAACTATTGAGTCTACATTCAAATCTTCTCTGAAAATAATTAAATCAAGTCATAAACACACTATGAGAAATGATACCATTGGTATGGTTTAATTGCAAAGAAATTGGACACTTTGCTGCTAGATGCCCTAACAAGAGAAAAAATGAAAGAAATAATGACAGATCTCATGAAAACAAGTTTGATAGGAGAGATAACCGAGGCTACAAGGACAAAGGCAAGAAGGCTTGTTACCTGGTTGAGAACAAAGCTGAAAACACTGACACTAAATCAGATGAAGATATTGAGATAGTATTTGTTGCTATGAAGGATGATTCAGACAAAGAAGAAAGGTATGTTGAAACTGCACTCATATCTAAGGTTAGTAAAAATGATGTCTAGATTATTAATTTAGTGGTTGTACTCACCACATGACTAGAGATAAGGAAAATTTTTAAACTTTTGAATATTATAATGGTGGATCAGTTAGGATGGGTGATGACTCACCTTGTCCAATTGAAGGTAAAGGAACCATCATGTTGAATAATCTGACCAGATGTGAAAATGTATATTGGCTGAAAGGAATTAGCTATAATCTATTGAGTGTTTCATAGCTAAATAACATAGGACACCGAGTTGCATTTGAGAACAAAAAGTCAAAGATCTATAATGAAATAGGAAGGTTGATCGGTACTGGTAAACAAACAAAAGGTAACCTATTCTATCTTGATAAGATTGAGACCACTTATTTACTGACTAGAAATGAAGACATTTTATTGTGGCATAAAAGGTTATATCATGTGAATTTTGACAACATGGTTACGATAAGCAAGAAAAGAAAATTAAGAGGCTTACCGAGCATGTCAAATCCCGACCATGTCATGTGTAAGAATTGTTAAAAAGGAAAAATGAAAAAGTCTAGTTTCAAGAGAAAGACCTACACATCTAATGTTATTTTATAATTAGTCCATACTAACTTATGTGGACCAATGAGAACAAAAAGATATTATGGTGATAGATACTTCATTCTATTTGTTAATGATTACTCTAGGATGATGACTGTCATTTCTTAAAAGAGAAATCAGAAGCATTTAAGATGTTCAAATGGTATAAAGCTATAGCTAAAAAAAAAAGTGGAAAGGAACTAAAATGTCTAAGATCATATAGAGGAGGAGAATTTATTTCTGATGAATTCACTAACTTTTGTAATGAGCATGGAATTACAAGATAGGTTTCTGCACTGAGAACACCACAGCAAAATGGGATTGCTAAAAGGAGGAATAGATCAATTGTTGATTGTGCCAGAACACTGATGATTGAAAAAGGCATCACACAAACATTCTAGAGAGAAGTTGTAAGTATTGTTTTCTATACACTAAACTGAGTTCAATTGAAGAAAGACACCAATAAGACACCTTATGAACTATGGTATGGATACACACCAAATGTGAGTTACTTTGAAATTTTTGGAATTCAATGTTATATATTGAAAGATGATAGAAATGGGAAACTTGACTCTAAAAGTGATGAAGTAATATTTCTAGGATATTCTACCAAAATCAAAGCTTATAAATGTCTTAACAAATCCTCTAACAAAATCATTGAAAGTGCAAATGTTAAAGTGGATGAATTTGCTGAGAAAAATGATGAGGAAAGAAAAAAGGAACTAGAAGATTACAATAGATTTGTCTACATTGAAGAACTTGACACTCTGCCTGAGCAACAACGTATCGCTATCGAGTGACAGAACAATGCAACCGAGCAATAGGCTGCACACACCGAGAATTAGGAAAATGCTCACGATGATGAACTGAGTGATGATGAAGATAAAAATGAAGGCCAAAATGATGATCAGAATGATGAAAAGAGATCTGAACCTGTACTTGCCAAATATGTTAGAAGACACCATCCGCAAGACCAAATCATTAGAGACAAAAGAGATGGAATGAGAACAAGAAGTAAGTCACTGAACACTAGATGTTTGATTTGTGATTTTGAGCCTAAATCTGTTAATACTGCACTTGAGAATCAAGAATGGGTTAGTGCAATGAATGAAGAGATTGAAAAAATTGAGCAGAACAAAACATGGACATTAGTACCTAGACCGAGTGACAAAAATGTCATTGGTACCAAATGGATATTTAGAAACAAACTGAATGAGAATGGAGAAGCCACAAGAAAAAAAGAAAGTTTGGTATGAAAAGGGTATGCAAAAGAAGAAGGTATTCACTATGGAGAAACCTTTGCACCCGTTGCTAGACTAGGAGTAAGAATTATTGCTAGACTATAAGGAGTAAGAATTCTACATTTCTAAATGGAATACTAGAAGAAGAGGTATAAATTGAACAACCTGAAGGGTTTTTGATCCTAACAAGAGGAACATGGTTTATAGACTAAACAAAGCCTTATATGGATTGAAACAAGCACTGAGAGAATGGTATGAAAGACTTCACTTTGATCTCATTAGTATTGGATTTGTAAGAACAGGTGAAAACAATAATCTGTATTTAAAAGGAGATACTGATGATAAGATTCTGATTGCTAAGATATTTGTTGATGATATCATATTTGGAGGTAATGATATGCTATGCAAATCATTTTCTGATGAAATGAGCAAAGAATTTGAGATATCAATGTTTGGAGAGATCAAATTTGTTCTTGGTCTATAGATTCTACAAGAGGATGCATGCATCTACATCACACAATCCAAATACATCAAAGAAGTTTTGAAGATATTCAAAATGGAGGACTCCAAACCAGTTGGAACACCTATGGAAACCAGATGCAAATTGACAAAGGAAGACAAGAGAACTGAGGTAAATTAGACCTTATATAGATCTATGATTGGAAAACTAATGTATGTTGTACATGCTAGACCAGATATAGCACATGCAATTGGAATAGTTGTAAGATTCTCTGCTAATCCCAAGGAATCACACATGACTATTGTCAAAAGAATTCTTAGATATCTAAAGAATACTGAAGACTATGGTTTGTGGTATAATAGAGAAGGTAAATTTGAGCTACAAGTTTATACATATGCTAATTGAGATGGAAACATAGATGATAGAAAGAGCACAACAGGAGGAGCATTCTTCATGGGTGACAGACTTGTCACATGGATAAGTAAAAAGAAAGGATGCATATCTCAATCAATGACAGAAGTAGAATATTTGGCTGCTTCTACAAATTTCTCTAACATTGCATGGATCAAGCAATTATTGAAAGGTATGAAAATGGAAATTCTTGAACCAGTAATTATCTATTGTGATAATATAAGTGCTATCAATATTTTGAAGAACCATGTGATGCATGCTAAGACAAAGAATGTTTCTATTAAGTATAATTACTTGAGGGAACAAGTACAAGATAAAGAGGTGATACTGGAATATGTACAATCCAAAGAATAATTAGCAGACATATTCACAAAGCCATTGCCAAAAGATACATTTGAGTACCTGAGGAAGAGACTAGGGGTCTGACCCTTGTCTACTAGTCACTAAGCTGACTTGTAGGCTGCATCAGCCTAGACATTATCATAAGATCAATCATGTTGATGCAAGCAAAGATATGGAATACAATGACATATCAGTACAAAAAAGGTACTTATCAGAACCAAACACCAAAGATATTGTTAGCTACTACAAAGTTGTATTGATAATGGACAGAATGGAGAGGAATATATTCATTATATATATATTTATTTGGCATTGTTGTCAAAGGGATAGGAATATATCTATATGAAATATCTATCATGATCATCAAAAGGAAGAGAAGAAAAATATCCATCAGGGAGAGGAACGGTAAATCACAAAGGGAGAGAAAGATCCAAGAAAGATTCAAAGAAACAACCATCCATCTAAGGGAGAGAATTAAGAAAAGTTAACACTTCATATTTATCCAGAAAAGGGAGAAGAGATTCTACAACAAAGGAAGAGACAGAAGACAGAATTGCTACACCTATCTAGTGAAGGGAATGAAGAATGAAGAAGGCACTCTGCAAGAGTCAAATCTAAGCTAGCTGAAGAGCTTACTGAGAGTTTGATATTTGAATTGGTTATAGAACAATAAGTTTGGTATGTTATGGAATATTTCATATTTTATTGATAGTATGTTTCCATCAATGCCAAAGGGAGATATTGATGAACTATAATTGATTGAATGTTTGAATATGATAAGTTGATGATCACCGAGTTGTAGAAAGTAAATGCAAGACATTAAATCAGTTAATGTATTATATTTTCATTGATGTCAACTTGATATAATCTGATTGGTCATATACATATTTTCATAGACTTAAAGAAACCAAAGAGATAAATTTTATGTTGTGTAAACATATAAAGCCAGTGTACATCAAGTGACAGCAAACATCGATGAATAGTGCACACCGACGGATAGAGAACCCTGAGAAGTCATAGTGTATACCAAGCACTGCAACACCGAGCATAACTGAAGTGGTCACCAAGGAGAACTAAAGTTTTTTCCCAAGGACAACTAGAGTCAATGACCAAGAAAACTAAGTGTTGATTATGGATCAGAACTGGAGTTAGGAAATGACAAAACACTTAGTTAGCAAGAGCTATATTTAGAGTTAACTAATTTATTGCTTTGTTTTCATTGACCAATTGAACTAAAGACTTAAATCTAGTTTTATTCACAGTTGTCAAGGAGAAATTTATGGAATAAAACTAAAGCAAAGCTTTACAGATTAAATCAATGCATGGCGAGATTTGCAGATCAAGAAGCAATCTACATCAAGAAAAAGAAAGACAAGGAGATTGAATGGTGAAATCATGTATATATAAAGAGACAAGTAATTCATTATGAAAAGAGGAGCGTTGAGTATAATTCTGGTGAAGACAGAAGTCTTCATGCAGATCTGATCATACAAGCTAAAGAACGGAGCCAAGAATTTTGCATACACCAAGAAACTGAGAGGATGGGAGCATTCACTGAGAAGAAAGGAGAAAGAAGGGGAGAAAAGGAATTGAAGATAACATTGATCATAGAGGTATTATCGACTAAAAATAGATCTGAAAATCTGAAATTTTAAGTTATATTATTGAACAAACCATTTACCATTTTAGTCTAACCATTGATTCAGAAAATATCTTAACCAAGTGGGATTTAACCATCATTATTATATTCAGATACTCAAGATTATCAAAAGTTTTTCATGTTGACAACATAGTGAATGCTAGGTCAAATGATAAGCTATTAGATTTAAATCTGCTAACAAGGTCGCACTTAACAGTGTGTTTGTAACCTTTAATAGGGTTGGCTCTTCACCGAACTCACTTTAGAAGAATGAAAATTTTGGGTTACCGGCCCCAAGTGGTTTTTCGCTTAATAGGGTTTCCATGTTAAAAATCCATGTGTCAAATGTGTATATGGTTCATTGCTTTGATTTTTTACTTTACACATTACTAAAATAGTATTGGTCGGTAAACACTAAGTTTATTTACTGTTATTTGGTAAAGACTAGAAAAAAGGTAAACAATATATCACCGAGCAATATATATTTGATAAGATTACATAAAGGCATACATCTTGTAGGACTGAAAGATAACTAGAGGAATTATATATGTGATATAAATTTTGGTTGGAATTATTGGAATTATTTTGAGACCACTGATTCACCCCCCCACCCTAGTTATTCTAAAAACAATAAACTATTGGGTAGACCATGGATACATGCTATGCAGGCGCTTCCATCCCCCTATCTTTAGTGCATAAAATTTCCACACAACAATGTAGAAGTTACAACAAAGAAGTTGCTAAAGAGTCTACAACAGAGACCTCAAAAGATATGTGTTGTCACATAGGTTTGTACCCTTGCTGAAAGCTTCTCTAACAGCAACCTAGTGAAACATGGAATCAACCTCCAAGCTGTGGGACTTGAACTACGAGGTTGAATCTCCGGAGAAGGCCGGCTTCCTCTACTATCAAGATGCACCTAAAACTATCTCTTGCAAGGAAAAGGGAGAAGGAGATGCAGAAAACCAAATTACTTGAAAGGAAAGGGTGATACACCAAGATAGGGCCTACTTTCTTCTGCCTTGAAACTACACTACACATCCATACAACTCAACTAACACAACTTCTACCACATGATTCTAGCAAACATGTGAAGGTCAGAGACTGAAATTACTACAAGGGAAGAGAAAAATTCTCAATACAGTAATCTAAGTGAAAAAGACACAACACACAATGAACCAGAATCAGCTTGATCAATAAGGGGTAAAACATCTACTCAGTTATTGATTGCAAAAGAGGATAAACATGAATTACACA
>MU228229.1:1881565-1905495 GCA_018584345.1 Thuja plicata
TAAGTGACTTAGAAAAGTAACGATGAAACATAACGAGCCAAGGCTTAGGGTTTTTACCTCTTTCAAACATGAAAGACCTAGGGTTTAAGGGTTTAAGCAGAAGACAAGAAACCTGGGAACCATGACAAAGAAATGCCAGACAGGGCAGACTGGGCCAATTTGCACAAAAAAGGAAAATTTGGGCAACAATATGGTAATGAGAAGTTTTGAGAGATCATTAAAACTTAAAGATACCATCATGGGGGAATATAAACTGGATTCAACGCCATAATTATCTAATCTCCTCATGTCTCCAAAATCATATGGTAGGCCCTCAATGTCATTTACACAACCTAAATCAAAAGCATTGTCTATTCATGAAGAAATGCGTATGGTCAAAGCTACAATATCTCAAGAGGAATAAAATGAAGATAAAGTGGTCCTATCATAGTTATATAGAGAAGAAAAGGAAGATAGTTAAGTGAAACATGTGGAGATATCTCCAAAAAAATATGGTAAAGGCTATGATATCCTGAAACATATGGGCTACAAAGGAAAATGACCTTTAGAAAATAAGGGCAAAGGACTTATTGAACCAATACACACGAAATTCAGAAACTCAAAAAACAAAACAAGATTGGGATTCAATAATGAATCAAGACACCCTACCATAACTGATGGTCTGATATTTGAAGTAAAATGATGAATAAGAAGAATACGTTGAGGCAATACGATGGAAATTTGAGATATTTTTGTATATATGTACTGATAATCTCAAATATCAAGGTGAATGCTACATACCTGGTCACTTAAGAGAACAATCAGAACAACATATATCATTGTTACAACAATCATATATTCAAGAATTAGAACAAGAATTAGATGAAGAATAAGAAGAAATAGCGAGTAATCCTCATGAAGTCCAACAAGAAGATGAATATCATGAAGAGGCACATCTAGAACAAGAAGAAAGAGGAAACATTGAATAAAAATAAAGCAACTCAAACATCAGTGAAGAACTTTCCTCTATAAGACAACAAGAAAAGCTACATCAAAATTGGGGACAATTGGTTATGATCATACATATCTTTGATCTACCACACTTTGATAAACAAATAACAGATATGGTTCATCAAATGACTATTGTTGAATTCCTAGGGAGGTCTGAAGATAGTCTCTCAAATTCACATGACTATGAATGGGATCATATTTCTGATTTTACTATGGATATTGAGATAGATGTGATCCACCAATTTACACCTCAATATGAAAGAGGTGAAATTTATAATACTACAAACATCACAGACATTATGACATGATTGATTGATATAGTAATCCCAAATATGATTAATTCAAACATAGGAGTCTTGATAAGGCAAGAAGAGCATCAAAGAGTACAAGAAGATATAAATCTCAACAATATGATCAGACCAAGATCCAGAATTGAAATGGTTCCGCTTAGAGTAGCAATTGATCGGATAAGAGAAAGAGAAAGAGAAAGATCAAACATTAGATCGCTAGAGTTAGGTTTATATAACACTAAAAATGATGCTAATAATGATGATTGGACTCTTAATGGTCTAAGTAATATAGAAGCTAACCTAATAGAACTCGTCTTACTAGTTAATAGTATTGACAGTGACATGGTGTTGTCTCTAGAATCTTGTGAATCTCTATCATTAGTAAATCTTGAATTAATTGATTGGACTGAATCAGAGCCTACAAACATAATAAAATTCTCTAATGACTATACCTTGGCTTTCTATCTAAATTCTTATGAACCTTATACATATTCCACCAGTGTAAGGAGCACAAATCTAAGAGGAGAGGATATCAATTTTCTTAGTCTCAAAATGAAAATGAAAAAAAAAAAAGAGAAATGATGGTGAAAACCACACTGTGGCAATATCATATTCAAAAATGGTAAAAACAAAAGATGTATCTAATGGTGAAAACCTTTCAAAGGTGCCAAAGGATGTGACTCTTGATATTCTTCCTGATCATTTCCAAGAAAGGTCTTCAGTATTGATAGAACCAATACAACTATTTAATCTTGGGATAACTGAAGATCTACAGATGATTCACATTGCACAATCTTTAATAAAGGAAGAGAAAACACAATTCACTGAATTCTTCACTGAAAAGAAGATCAACTTTGCTCAGTCTTATTCTAACATGCCTGGATTAGACCCAAAGTTCATAATGCATCATTTGTCTATTGCTCTTGGGATAAAACCTGTGAAGCAAAAACTAAGAAAAATTCATCCACATCTTGCATTACTAGTGAAAGTAGAATTGGAAAAGCTTTTGAATGTTGGATTCATAAGAGTCATTGATTATGAAGGATGGATCTCTAACATAGTCCCTATTTCTAAAGAAGATAAATCCATAAGAGTTTGCACTAATATCAAATATTTAAACAAAGCTTTCCTGAAAGATGATTTTCTACTGCCAAACATCGACATGATTATAGATCTCACAACATGATATGAAATATACTCACTTATGGATGGTTTTTCTAGTTACAATTAGATAAAAATCATACCTGAAGATCAAGAAAAGACAACATTTACCTATGCATGGGGTTATTTTTGCTATAATATAATTCCATTTGGACTAAATAATGATGGAGCAATGTACCAAAGGGCTATGCCAAAAATATTCCATGACATGATGCACAAAATATGGAGGACTACATCAATGATACCCCAACTAAGTCAAGAAGAAGAGAAACTCAGACTAAGGATTTGAGAAAAATATTAGATAGAATGGAGCAATTTCAATTAAGACTAAATCCAAAAAAGTGTGCATTTGGTGTCAAATCAGGGAATCTATTAGGATTCATAGTCTTAGCAAAAGGAATTGAAGTAGATATGGCAAAAGTAAAAGAAATCATGGAGATGAAACCACCAAGAAATGTAATTCAAATGAGAACACTCCAAGGAAATATTCAATCCATACGAATATTCATGATTCATGCCTACAATGAAAAAATATGCTATACAATATGCCAAAACATATAAAAAATGTCAAATCCATGGAAATCTCATACATGCTCCAGCTAGGGAACTTATATTATTTATCACACATTGGCCATTCCAGCAACGGGCCTTTGAACTTGTTGGACAAATATATCCCAAATAATCAAGTGGACATAAATGCATCATCACGAACACAAAGTATTTCACAAAGTGGGTTGAATAAATGCCTCTCATCAAAGCCACTAGGAAACAACTATCAATGTTCATTTTAAACTACATCATTTGTAGGTATGGAATACCCTCATCTATTGTAACAGACAATGGGGTACAGTTCAAGAATCAAGACATAGATGAACTTTTTACACAATTTCATATCACTTAGCATTGTTCTTCAATCTATTACCCTCAAGGTAACGAAAAAGTTGAGACATCAAACAAAAATATCCTCAAAATTATACATAGAACTGTGAGTAAATCTGGGAGAGATTGACATTTACAAATAAATCCAGCACTACGGACCTACAAGACCAGCATCAGAACACCAATGAAAGCCACACCATTTTCTCTAGTTTATGGCACAAAAGCATTCTTACCAATAAAAGTTGAAATCCTTTCTTTGTGGGTATCATTAACAAGTCTTATCATCGATGAACAGAACCGCATAGTAAGGATCCAAGAACTAAAAATGCCAGATGAATGCAAGAAACATGTGTTTGATCACCTAAATATATATCAAAAGAGGATTTCAAGAGGATACAACAAAAAATTAAAACCTTGACAATTTTAAGTGGGAGATCTAGTACTCAGAGAAAACTCTAAAAAATCATCAAAATAGAGAACAAATGGAAAAGTTTCAACCCAACTATCTAGGACCCTTTGTTATCACAACAAATTTTGGTTCAAGAGATTATCATCTAGCTATGCCTAAAGGATATGTTCTCCCTAATCCTCTCAACACTCTACACTTGAAAAAAAATTTATGCTTGACATCCAGTCGAATAGCACTTATACAGAGAAAATTGATCCTGGAAAAAAAAAAAAAAGTTGCCTGGGTGAAAACCTGGTAAATAGGTGTCTTGGTAGCAAAAATAGAAAACCTGGTAAACATGCATCACTTGTGATCACCGCTCTATCTATCAATACATCTCTTAGAATTGGCTAATATTCAAGTTTTTGTTTGTACATATCCTTTGGTCACTTTCATGACATCAACTGGACCTAAGCTATCTAACATTATTCCTTTCCTTGCCTATAATTTGTCTATACCTGAGTCTTAGGATGATTATAATTCACTAGGGGCATCTCTCCTAGAAATTCTAGTAGTCAATCCAATCCTATCAGTCATGGGTTGGTCCGCCACACTTTGTCAACCTAGGTCATTGTCTAGTAAAGTTTGCCACTAACATAAAACATTATTTCTTAATACTCACATGGGACAATCACTATAACTCTCACAAAAAAAGGTGTTTCTAAAACACCACCTACCTATAAAAGATACCACGCTAGTTTTTCTCAACATTTTAATCAACAATGTTTCTCAACACTCTGTCAAATTTTAATTAACACTCAATTTGATCAAAAAGGTGTTTCTAAATACCACACTCACACAGACACAAATAGATACTTTATAGACTACAATGATAACACTTAATCTATGATTGATAATCTCTCATTAAAAATGATTAATCAAAGGTGTTCCTATACACTAGTAATCATAAATATACTTATCTTGACTTGTATTGTTTATGACTCTTTAAAATGTCTCGATGATGTTTTCAAACTAGCAACATAGGAAGAGAACATAAATTTTCTTTGTCTGATGTCTATTGTTATCATTTTTTATTTTTATGTCCGCCGAGTAACACCAGTATGTCTGAAAAATAGATATAGAACAAAGGAAGAGGGAATGACATTTTCTTTGTCTTCTTCTTGTGGTGAGTGATTCAATAAATTCTAAAAACTTCACATAACCTGGGTGTCTATGGTAAGAGTCTCCATCGCAATTGGAAAGTTGCATATACCTCGACCATCTTTCTCTGAAAGATACGGTGAGGTTGGAACATTCTCCTTATATGCTTGTTTGTCTAAAAACAAATTCTTAGTAAGGTGCACACAACGTTATGCACCCAAGGATAAGAACATTTAGAACAAGGGTCATTGCAGGTTACATATCATATATGGCACACAAACAAAATAAGTTTTTTAAATAGAAAGGAAATAACTAACAAGTCATCTTGACTTCTATGCCTTGATGCTTAGGTTTATTTTTGACATTGCATATTATTAAGGTAGCACTCATATCTTCATGATGGTTAAAATATATCAATGAAGGTTGTACTAACCTATGGTGTCTGCTAAACAACACTTAATGATGATAAATGCTTTTTTGGAATGTTCAGTGATATTCCTAGAGGTCTAAAATAGTTGCATTCGTGATTAATATAGCTGAAATTATATTTAAGCTTGCATAGATACTTGAGCTCAGGATGATACCTATCACAATAGAGTGTAAAATCACAAACAAATCCAAGTTTGATTACTTAATATAATGACTGACTACTCTACTCACTGATATATACATGTAGATTCATATTAGTATCACCATGGCATAAACATTTGCATACATTTGCATGAACATCATAACAAAAGGAAAGCATACATATCATATAACATCATCATTACATTTCCTACAGACAAATTAGAAAACAATGCTAGATGAGACATACATTCATCTATAGGATCATCTATACATTTATATGCATAAATAAAAATATAAAGATATACATGTGCAAATCCATATAGAGTCACAATCAGATCTACATAGCTCATATATATCAGTGAAAGGTAAGAGAACAATGATGTCATCACATAAGTATCATCAATATCATCATCATAATATGACCAAGTACATCATAAGGCACAAATAAATATGAGCATATATCAGTGAAGCTGATAAAGAGCCAACAAAACATATCAAAATCAGAAGGAAACATCTCTTATATCATATATGTCAGTGGATAACAAATCAATATGTCAAAAATAATATATTGGTATCATGGAGTATATCAGGCGATCACTAATGGATTAGTATACAAAATGTCAATGAGATTATAAGCAATGACAAGTATCAAATATGACTACCACTCTCAACTTGATCACAAGGGGGAGGAGGTGGAACATCTTCTTGTGTAGGAACTAGTGGTGGCATGGCTCCCTCTAATTGCAAAGAAATAAATGAATACAATGGTGATCTCTGAGCGTCAAGAACTGCACACAATATAAATCAAGGTAATACATTTTTATGTGTCCCAGATGTGTAGCACTGTGAGCCTAATGGTCTTTCTCAGATCTCATAATATCTAACTGATGGTCTCTCTTAAATCTCATCATATCCACTTGATGGTCTCGATCTGACAGTAAGTTCTCTAATGTAGTAACCTGAGCTCTCAGATTCTCTCTCTCCCTCTCACTCAGATAAAGGATTTATATCTCTACCTCTATCTCTAGGAGGATCATGTGGTTGTTGTCTTCCACTGCCATTTCTCTCACCAGTCTGCCCATGTCTAGTCAGTCTCTGCTATTGTCTCATTAATAGAGGACCAAGATCTTGGCAAGGAGGAACAAATCTCAGATGAGTGTGCCTACCATCACCACCTCTCCAACCTCCTATATCATCTCCATCCCCATATCCTTCACCACCTCTATCATCTCCATCATCACCTCTTCCCTCTCCTTTGTCATCTCTACCATGTCCCTAAGCCCTACTAGTAGGATGACCTCTACCATCTTTGTCATCCCAACCTCCTCCATCTCTCCCTCGACCACCTCTATCTTCCCTACCTCTACCTCCAATAGGACCATCATCAACATGATCATAATATAACTCCTCCTCTATCCTCAAAGTTATCTCCTCAGGTGCAGTAAAACATGGAAAAGGGTTTTGATCAAGATACTCCTTGTACTCATCTATAATATAACCATCAGCTATCTCTAGAAAATAATCCCCACCAATAGGAACCATCTGGGAGATCTCATGGATGACACTCTCATAAGATAATATGAAACCCCACTATGTCTCCTCATCTCTGATATGAGAATATATAGAAAGATCTTGTTGAATACCTTGTACCCTGTCAAACTGGTTGAATAAACGGGTAACAAAAAATCGCTCCACAATGTATCGAATATGGCCAACCAGGAATCTCCTTGAAAAAATAATCCATGTACCTCTGATTAGTAGCCCACTCCTCACAATAAAGATACAGTCAACACTCGACCTCTATGACATCATCCAACAGTCATCTCCAGTATTCTAGCTTACCCAGATGAGGCTAATGGGCATATCCTGAATACATATAAACATATGGATCTCGTGCTATGTCCACTATAGGCCAAGTCACTGGAATATGTTCCTAGGCCCAAATGTACAGAATCAGAATGCCTAATGTCATTCTCCTAGATGACTAATATATAATCTCTTGAAGCTCTCTATACATATGGGCCAAAATACAACTACCCCATGCAAATCGGCAAGATATACTGATCATCTCCTCCAACAAGCGGACCCATCCATACATGAATTTGTGTTTCCCTTGGTCTGACATCAGAATCCCACTAATCAATCCATAAAGAAACACATGAATTCGCTCATAATGAGACTGGATATTGTGTGTGTATTTTGTGGACCTGCAAGCTGCAACATGACACTTATGTCATTATATTAGTGATAAATACATGAAATATGAGAGTAAAAGCACATATAAATCACTAAAACTGACATATTGCTCCCTATCTAAGAAGAGTATGACAAATGCTATAATTTTCCCTTAGATTATGCATAAATTAGTGACACATTCATGCTTAGAATGGAAGATTTAGAGAGAATGGAAGATTTAGAGAGATTGCAAGCTAAATGATAAAGTAAAGTTCATTTTAAGTGCACCAAAGATATTATGAAATTACAATCAACAAAATGCATTTAGATTTCTACAAAATTAGAGCACCATAAGGATGTAATTGAAATTCTAGAATTATGTGCCCATTGAGCTCAAAATTCATTCCTTTTATAGAAAAATTTGAGGAATGAGAGGCCAATATTGATTTGTGAAGAGAGGTGGAGATTGAATCTTTGGTGATCCATGTGAGGTGATCCAAGTGATTTAACTCTCATTGGCTAATGGATTGACTTTCCATTTTGCAAGTGAGGAGTTGTAATTAGGGAATTTATTTAATTTCTTTTAATTAATTACCTTATCCATGTATTTAATTCTTTTGATTTAATTAAATAGACCAATGTAATTAATGTGAGTTATTGATGAGATCACTTTGATTTTTAGGAGATTAAATTTATTTAAAAGAATTATGCCAATTAATTGAGTAATTATCTGACATAATTAGGAGTATGATCACACTTAGGGAAAATAGGGTCTCTGGTCAAAGTAGACCAAATTAGGGGTGGTTACATTTACCCCTCTTTGAATTGATGTGCGAGCAACACATTGATTCAAAGAATATATGATGTTGAATTTAGAAAGTTTGATAATTTTGCACTTGATTGAATGACATGTCTGATGAGATTAGTCTCGCACTTGATTAAACTAAGACTGGTAGTATTGACTTTGAAATTGATTGAACAAAGGTCAATAAAACAAAGATCTTAAAGATACTAATTCTAAACTTGATCAAATGAGAATTGACAATACTGACTCCAAACTTGATCGAACGAAGGTCAGTACAAACCTGCTAGGAGCTCCGAGGTATCAATTTTGAACTTGATCAAACAAGGATTGATAATACTGACTCCAAACTTGATTGAATGAAGGTCAGTATGAAGTTGCTGAGAGCTTAATAAAGATCTGAGAATATGTAGACATAGATATCCGACTTGTTAGCACTGAAGCCTTTTATCCAACAGTCCTGACTTGATCGAAGGAAACTGCCATGCCACTAGTCTTTTGATAATGAAGTCATTTTGATGCTTTTTAAGCAAGAATTTGATTGATTTTTAAGTGTGATCATGCCCCCTCAGGAACAAAATCAAAGGAAAATGAATAAAATCCCTTTGCAGAATGATAATCACTTGAACCAATCGATTGAATCGAGAAAGAATCAATTAGAAGAAATGATGAAGTGAAGGTGTGTTAAGAGAAAATACATTTTTACCAAGTCAACAATGTAAAAGTGTAAGTTTTGATTCTAATAAAAATGATGTAGGACCAATATTTTGATGAATAATGTGCAATTCAATGATATAGAACCCGAAAAACTGATTGCATAAATCCTGCAAATCATTTTTGAAATATATAGAGCAATTCTGCATTTTTGGAGACTGTTGCAAAATTTTTACGGTGTTGTGTAAAACATCGTCTGTGCATTTGATTTCATTCCAGATTGATCTGAGAAGAACAATATTGAATTTTGATAGCCTATGAGGAGTTTAGGAGCTCCTAAATAGCTCAAAAAGATAAATATATATCTCAAAATTCACTTTTTACTCATTCATTTTCACTTTTATCCCTCTTTCTCGTTTATGAATGCAATATGTATTCCATGGATATGCAACGACATTGAATATATAAGTAATATAGATTAATTAGTTAACTTGGATTTTGGATGAACTAGGAAATCATTTTGAGCTTGATTCCTTATGTTGTTCTAAAATGGATCATGCAATCTTTAAATGCATCTACACGCAGACTCTTAGAATTGTCATTGATTTGTATAAATTGTAGCATTTTTATCATCATTGGGCATTTTGTAACGAACATCATCAGATAGTACAACTGTCACTAATACCCACAAGGTATCATGAAAGTATGAATACTATGTGTATTGGATGCAATGTCAAAAATAAACCTAAGCATCAAGGCATAGAGGACAAGATGACTTGTCAGTTATCTCCTTTTGCTTTGAGAATCATCTTCTATTTGTGTGTAATGTAAGATATGTGACCCACCATGACCTTTAATATTCATACCCTTGGGTACATAATGTGTCGTACACCTTACTTAGAATCTAATTTAGAAATAGACAAGGAAATTGGTTCAACCTCGCTGTAGTTTACAGAGAACAAGGATCGAGATATATGCGGCTATCCACTCATGTTGGTAGCTCTTACCATAAACATCCAAGTTAGGTGAAATTTATAGGATCATTGAAACAATCACCATATGTAGAAAACCAAGAAAATATTATGCCCCCTGTCCTTGTGACTCTTTCTTTGTCTTTGAATAGACGTCATGGAGTAAGTCGGAAGAACTAACAATCACCAATTGATAATCAATAAAAGGAAATTCATAATTGCTTACATGCCCCTAGTTTGAAACATCATGGGAAAATAAAAGAGTCACAATCAATCCAAGATCAGTCTAAATTTTTTTAAGTAGTATTGAGAAATACCATTGATTCATTGTCAATCATAGTAGAGAAATCATCAATCGCAACTTGGAATCAAGCAATATGTTTTTATGTCTGAGTATATGAGATAAACTTTGTCAGCAATTACAATCCAATGTAGTGTTTAGGAATACCATTTGAATAAAATGTTGAGAAACACTAGTATGATTAAAGTGTTGAGAAACACTAGTATGATGTCTATTACAGGTAGGTGGTGTTTAAGAAACATCCTCATTTGTGATAGTGATGTTTTGATGAAAGTATTAAGAAAAACTGTTTGTAGAGGAAAACCATCCTAGACAAGAACCTAGGACAACCTAGCATACACAGACCAAACGTGCTAGCAAAGATGCCCCCAGTGCAGAATGATTATTCTTAAGATGCAAATGTAGACAAATCTCAAGCAAGGATAGGATATTTGTAAGGAATGAGAGTCAACCAATAGCACAGGGGTGATTGTGAAGGATTAGTGTCAAAAGAGCGTTTGATAGATGGAGCACAAAGTACAAGTGATTCATGTTTGCTAGGTTTTCACCACTTGGAAAAGCTTTTTATTTTTTCTACCAAGATACTTGTTTGCCACGTTTTCGCCAAGGCACTTTTTCTCTTTTTAAAATTTTTTGTTCTTTTTTTCTTTTTCTCTTTTTTTTGTTAGTATCAAGGTGCATGTTTGCCAGGTTTCACCAAAGATACCTTTTTCAGGACTTTTTCCATTGTTTTTGGATTTATTCAAGATCAATTTTCCGAGAACTATTTCCACTGCACAGCTCTATCAACCAGATATCAAGCATAGAACCAATTAAAGTGTAGAGTATTGATGGGATCAGGAAGAATATCTCCCTTAGGTGTAGCTAATTGATAAGCTCCATACCCAAAAGTTGCAATGATAACATAAGGCCCCAGCCAATTGGGTTCAAACTTGCCCTTTTATTCTTTGTTTGGCTAATTTTTAGGATTCTCTCTTAGAACAAGATCCCCCACTTGAAATTGTCATGGTTTTACCTTCTTGCGGTACCCTTTTGACATTCTTTTCTAGTACACTTTGAGATGATCGAACATTTTTTTATCTGTGCTCATCTAGTAATTCTAGTGCATGAACCCTATCAATGTGGTATTGTTCATATGTAACAAGACCTTGGAGAGATACTCACAAAGATGAAATTTATACTTCAATGGGTAGCACTAATTTTGCGCTATATACTAGAGCAAAGGGAATGACTCCTGTTGGTGTTTGGATACTTGTTCTATAGGCCCATAGTTCTAGATTTAGTTGCAAATGTCAGTCTCTACCAGACTTACTCACAATTCTATGTAAAAAATTTAGAATGTTCTTATTTGAAGCCTCAACTTGTCCATTACCTTGAGGATAATAGATTGAAGAACAATGTTGAGTGATATGAAATTGTGTACAAATGTCCTTGATATCTTGGTTTTTGAACTGGCCCCCATATTATGTTACAATAGAAGAGGGTATCTCATAGCTACAAATGATGTAGTTTAAGATGAACATAGCAAATTGTTTGCTAGTGGCTTTGATTAGTGGCATGGCCTCAACCCACTTAGTGAAATAATCAGTGGCTATAATGATGTACTTGTGTCCACTTGAAGAATTAGGATAGATCTGTCCAACAAGATCAAAGGCCCATTGTTGAAATGGCCAATGTGTTATAAAAGGTACGAGTTCTCTGGATGGAGCATGGATAAAGTTTCCATGTGTTTGACATTTGTGACATGGTTTAGAAAATTGCACGACATCTTTTTCCATTGTAGGCCAATAATAGCCAACTCTTAATAGTTTCTTCGCTAATGAAAATCCATTCGAGTGCGATCCACATACACCTTCGTGAACCTCTTTTAATGTGTAGTTAGACTCTTCTTGTTCTAAATACCTAGGAAGCATACTGTCGACACCTTGTCTATATAAGTTAGTAGTGATGAGGACATACCATGATGATTTGCTAACTAAAGCTCATTTTTCATTCCTAGATAAGCCATTAGGTAAGGTTTGATCAGCAAGATAAGCAATTATTTTGGCATATTAGGATTGGTCTTGGGCATTTAAGGCACAAATCACTTGGGATTTAGGTGTATCAAAGGCTGGAAAGGATAGTTCTTCAACCAAGAATTCATAGTGGAATTGGTTTTCTTCCAGTTGTAACATGGATGCTAGCATAGCCATAGCATCTGCAGCTTTGTTTTCCATTCTTGGAATTTGTTGGAATGTGATGAAGACAAAGTATATTTTTAAATCTTCTACCAGCTATTCATAAGGCATCAATTTCTCATATTTTATTTGATAATAACCATTCACTTGGTTGATAATGAGCTGAGAGTCACCATACACCTGTAACTTTATAATTTTCCATTCCATAGCAAGCTTGAGTCCATTCACCAATGCTTCATATTCTAAGATGTTATTTGTGCATGGAAACATTAGTTTATATGCCTTAGGTATCTTGCATATATATCATCTTAAAATGAAATCACTTCCATTTTGGTATGTTTAGCACCTTCATTTAGTGTGTTTGCATATTAGATTTGCATTTAGGATGCATCTGTGTTTGATTCTGCATGATTAGGTGAAATTAGGGTTAGGATCTTATGGATTCTCCTTGGTTTCCCTCTCCATGACTCTATTTTCTAGGTAGGACCTATGTGTGGGCCCTCTTGTGCCTCATCATACTCTCTCTAGGCCTCTTGGCATTCTTCCCATCATTTTGGAATGTTCCATCACCTTCCCAGGTCCCCGACTGACCTGGGAATCTCACAGACAGCACTAGGTGACCTGCCTGGAACCTCAACTCAAGGTCAAAATTGACCCTGACCTAGAAAAGGGTCAAGGTCAACCTTGACCTAGGTTAGGGGTGAGTTTGACCTTGACCTAGGTCAAGGGTGAGGTCAACATAGACCTCTGTCAGGTGTTGGTCCTCGCTTTCAATTCTGGAGCTTATCGAGGTTCTAAACTTAAAATAGGTCCCTAGGTTTGGATGCGGAAGTGTTTTCTCTAATATCTAATTTAATACATTCCCTTCTTGGTTGGTGATTTTTATTGAACCATAATTAAAGGTGAAATTTGAATTTGGGTCCCTCACATTGCCCTAGGAGACCTATATTGAGATCTCTATATAAACACTCTATTTTGCCTTCATTTGAGAATGAAACAAAATCGGGAGATGACGTGATGCAATGATGATGCAAATAAGAAAGAAGATGATATAGAAAGACAAATCTATGAGGAAATATTAATACATTCAAGCATTTTTGTGTACAAGCTATTATAGACCTTTGTTGAAGCAAGAAGGTGCTCTTTTCTATTAGATCTACCATTCTCAACATTCAAGCATTCAAAAGGACATTATCATGGGGTAGCAATTACGGATTGTGAATTGGTAGGAATACTTTAGCCTTGTGGGCTTGGTATCCTTTCTTTATCATATTCAAATCTATGCATTGATTTCTCATTCCCATGTTATGTTAGGATTATTAATCTAGAAGATTAGATCTTGATATTGCATGTTCAAAGACTCTTTTCAAAGAGCAAACACACACATACATACATTCTATATTTGGCTATTTGTGGAGGTGGAGATCACAAAAATGGGGGTTTGACTAAGGAAAAACCCTATATAGCCACCCCAAAACCCTCATTTCAGATATTTGTAGGTGTTTTTTTCAGGAGTTACAGCTACAAGACAATGAATCTAAGACCATATTTGGATACCCTTTTCAGTGAACTATCAAAATCTGAAAATAGATTTTCTGTCGAGGCAGAATAGGTCAGGGTCAAGATTATTGGGTCAAGGGTGAGATTATTGGGTCAAGGTCAACCTTTTTCATAAGATGGTATTGGATTGGAAAACTATTTCTGGGTTTTCTTTGTCTCTGCACTCCGGTTTTGGATCATACTTTAGATTTTCTAGAAATAGAGTATAGACCTCAGAAAACAACATTCTTCAAATCTGCTATGATATGAGGTAGGTATTTTACTCCTTAATTCTTTGCAAGTATTCTCAATTCCTTATCATAATAATTAAGTGTATTAAACTAAAATATGACTTAGGGTCTCTTTTCATGTGTAATTCCTATCATCTAAAAGACCTCATGCTCAACACCAATTTTAGATCTTACATTTTGGTGAACCCGCGATAGACAACTCTTTCTTTTTGGTGTTAGATTTACATTTCATATTAGATCTTGCATGCATATAGAAGTAGGTTTTCTTTTATGCTCCTACATTTATACTTCAAAATTCATAAAAATCATAAAATTTCTTTAAGAAAACACAAAAATATTTACATACTTCTTATTTTATTTTTGTGCTCAACATGTATGATTCTTGATTTAGAATACTTTGGTGAGGATTTTATTGTACAAGAGGATAGATCCCTTAATGAGGTACATGGAAGTGAGTGTGAAAATGGTTCAAATGGGATCTCCATGGATCTCATTCCCATTTCATCCTCCTCCACAACCTCTCCAATTGACTTTTACGATAGAGTGTATGCATGGTTACCTTCATACCCCTCTATTTGCAACATTGAGATACCTAGAATGGTATTTCCTAAACCTTTGATGATGGTAAAAGGATTTCCTCAAATAACTGTTAAGGGTAAACCTAGAGATCCTTTGGATTTCTTTGATAACACAGATTCCATTTTGCATGCTTATCGCACATGAAATAATCCTCAACCTATTGTCCCAGCTACTTTACCTCCTTCTCAACCTGTACTTCCTCCAGCACCTAGGTTACCTTCTTCCTTTAAGGAATATGATTTAGTTGAGTAGTTATGCTCTACTCCAGCTAAGATCTCTTTATGGGAATTACTTCAAACTTCTCCTACATATCATGAGGTGTTGCAAAAAGCTTTATCCACTCTTCCCGCTCCGCCTCCTAACCAACAGAACATTAATTAATTTTTGGAGTGCATGCATACTATGCCTTCTATACCTCCTATTGTGCTTGATGATAATGATTTACCTTCTGTTAAGGTGCAAAATCAATATGATGCTCTTATGGTTGTTGTCTCTATTAATCAGAGTATCATTCGTATAACACTAATTGATAATGGATTTGGGCTTAATGTTTGTAGCATGGATATGCTTAGGGAAATTAAAGCCGATCTTACAACCATTCAACCAGATAATATTCCTATTTGTGGCTTTGATAATATTTCAAAGAAAAATTTAGGTATTATTATGCTACCTATCAAAGTTGGTCATGTTCTCCTCTACACTCCTATCCATGTTATGCCAGGACCACTCAATTACAACCTTTTATTAGGAAGACCTTGGTTACATACTATGCATATGGTTCCTTCTACTCTTCATCGTAAGGTGAGGTTCATTTATAACAATCTGATGTACACATTACATGTGGATGATGTGCCAAATCCTTGCTTGAATGTGGAATATGCTAAGGTTATTGAGCCTATACAACCCAGTGAAAAACCTGAGCAACCACCCAAAGTTAAGCAAGTTGAAATTCCATCTTCTTCTCTGACAAAAGATGAGTGGGGAACATTATATTTCAATCCTTCTTTTATAGGGGAATACAAAGTCTCAGATTTAGCATTTATGAAAGAACAAAGTGAATTTTAAAAACAAGTGTTTACCCCTTCTCCGTTATCTGAGGAATTAAAAAGAAAATTTGTTGTTGCTTCAGGTAATGAAACAATTGAGACAATCAAGCCAGATTTCTATGACATTGTGACATATATTGCTCCTTTAACTCAATCGGATATGGCCGATAGATATGGTTCTGGTTATCATTTACTAAAGAAATTATGATTTAATGGAAAAGGTTGTGGTAAATATGAGCAAGGTATACAAGTACCCTTGGACAATGAAGGTTGTGATTATACTTATGGGTTAGGATTCAATCCTTATAGGAAACCATCCACTTTTCCTCTTAATTTTAATCATATTTGCGATGGACATTTGAAATTGGTTAATCTGTTTCTCGTTGACATGGATCAAAAACCTAGTTTGGATATCTTTCCTGAGGATGAAGCCCTCGCTGATTTTTTAGGGGCTTACCAAGATCTACCTAGGTTTCATCACAAAAGAAGCAAACTCTGTTGTCTGAACAATGAAGCCTATTTTGGAGAACATGATGAACAGGATATTTCTCCTTTGCCAATGGATCCTCCCATACAAAGTAACTTATTATTAATGGAGACCATTTAAGTTCAAGTAGATGAGCTAAAAATTGGAAAATGTTTGAGTCAAGATGAACATGATCAATTGGTTCCCCTCTTGCTTGAATATAAAGATATTTTTACTTGGACATATTTGGATATGCCAGGTATAGATCCTAAGTTTTTTACTCACAATATTGTTCTTAAACCTAATGCTAAACTTGTAAAACAAAAGATCTGTAAGATGAATCCAGGCATTGCCTTACTAGTAAAAGCTGAAATTGAAAAACTATTAGGTGTTGGGTTCATCCATTCTAGTGACTATTCTGAATGGATTTCTAATATTGTGGCTATTTCTAAGGGGGGAAATAAGATTAGAATATGCACAAATTTTTGAGATTTAAATAAAGCATCCTTAAAAGATGACTTCCCACTACCTAATATTGACATGATTGTGTATTCAATAGCAGGTCGTGCTTTATTATCTTTTATGGATGGTTTTTTGGGTTATAATCAAATATTTATTCCTATTGAGGATAAACTTAAAACCGCATTTATAACACCTTGGGAGACATTCTGTTGGGTCATGATGCCTTTTGTATTAATAAATGCAGGAGCAACTTATTAACATGCCATGACTTTAATTTTTCATGATTACATTCATAAAATTTTGTAAGATTATGTGGATGATATCTTGGAAAAATCTATACAAAGAGAGGATCATGTGTTCATTTTAAGAAAAATATTTGAAATAATTAGAAGCTACAATATGAGATTGAATCCTAAGAAATGTGCTTTTGGAGTAGATTCTAGAAAATTACTAGGGTTTATAATCTCTAAGCGAGGCATAGAGGTCGATACTAAAAAGATTGATGCTATTGTTAGCATGCCTTCTCCTAAGAACATTTCTCAATTACATAGTTTACAAGGTAAAATACAATCTATTCATCGCTTTATTTCTAAGCTAGCCGATAGGACTGTTCCTTTTACTTCTTTATTGAGGAAAGATGCCATTTTTTCTTGGAACTAGGAATGTAAGCAATCCTTTGAGAAATTTAAGGAATATCTTGCTAATCCTCCTATCTTACAACCTACTCAATTTAATAAACCCTTTTATCTATATACTTCTGCTACTTCCAATGTTGTAATTTCATTGTTGGCTCAACATGACAATGAAGGAAAGGAAAGACCATTATATTATATTAGTCAGACCTTATTGGACTATGAAACATGATATACTCAATTAGAAATACAATTCTTAGATTTATTTTATGCTTGTCAAAAACTTCGGCATTACTTGTTTAATGTTGAGGTCAATGTGATTGTTAAATTTGATCCTCTAAAACATCTCTTTTCAAAAACTGATCTCTCTGGCCATCAGACAAAGTGGGTGATGTTACTTCCAGAATCAGCAACAAGGAACATGCGTAATCATATTAGAAAGTGTGCAGTCTGCTATATCATTTTAGGAGATACGCTTTACAAATGATCTTACAATGGTTTCTTATTAAGATGTCTTAACAAAACTGAAGTACCTGTAGCTTTAGCAGAAGCTCACTCTGGTTCTTGTGGAGGGCACTTTGGTGGCAAATATTTAGTTAATAAACTTCTTAGAATGGGATACTATTGGCAAATGAGGGAGAAAGATTCCTTTACGTTTGTTAAAAAGTGTCCTCAATGTCAACAACATGGTAATTTAATCCACACTCCTACTCACGAGCTTTGTAATCAAGTCATTCTGTGGCCTTTTAGCGTTTGGGGTTTTGACCTTATTGGGAAAATCTCACCAGCTTCTTCTCAAGGACATGTGTATATCCTCATGGCTACAGATTACTTTATGAAGTGGGTAGAGGCCATTCCCCTATGTTCTACTACTGTGGATGTTATTTGTGATTTTATCCTTATTCATATTATAGCACGATTTGGTATTCCTTCAATGATAGTTTCAAATAATGGTACTTCTTTCAAAAATAAAGAAGTTACAAAATTCAAGGAGAAATATCGCATTCAACATAGATTTTCTAATCCCTATTACCCTCAATCTAATGGTCAAGCTGAATCATCAAATAAGGTTATTGAACAAATATTAAAGAAAATAGTTAACAAGCATGCGAAAGATTGGCATACCTAGCTTACTTATGCTTTGTGGGCCTATAGGACTATCGTTCGTATGGCCACTGGTACTTCTCCTTATAATCTTGTTTATGGTACTGATGCTATTATGCGTTTGGAATTAGAAGTACCATCTTAGCGTGTTTCATTTCACAGGATTATTGACAAAGATACTTTCCAAGAACAATGATTACAAGAATTAAAAATTTTAGATGAACAATTGATAAACACTTTGGAACATATTAAAGCCTATCATAAATCACTCCAGAAATAGTATAATCACAAGGTGATTGAACAGTCATTCTTGGTAGGTGATTTAGTCTTATATGAGAATCAAAGGAATGTGAATACTTTACTTGGTGAGAAAGGGAAGTTTAGCCCAAATTGGCTTGGACCTTTTGTGGTTATTGAGGACTTTACTTCAGGTGCATATAAAATTTCTGATATGAATGGTGTCCCTCTTAAGGAACCTATTAATATTATGCATCTCAAACATTATTATCTTTAATTAAATCTTTCTTTCTTCATGTATGTGTGTGTTCCTTATAGAATAATCATTTTATAAGTTATATAAATTCAAATGCATTCATACACATTTTCTTTCTATTAAAATTTTTTTGTGCATTAATGAAGATCCAAGTAATCAACCATAAAACTAATTGTTGAAAGTATTTTTCATAAATAAACTTCTTCTAAGTTTGGTATGTATATGGCACATGCGCCATACCTATCAAACTCTGTCTCTATGCTCTGAGGGTCGGTGGCTCCCAGCTCTCTCTGATCTATGGTGTGAGGATGAGGATCTTAGAATGGTATTCCATGTGTGGCTCCTCGATATACTCATCTCATGGTTACGCTCCTGGGATCTCTATAGATCGGCCATCAACTTCTCCTCTCTTTCTTTATATAACCTCAGTTCTTGTTGTACACATAGGAAGATATCTGCATGTCTTCTAGGATCCCTTTGTCTTATAAGTGACTCTTGCTCACTAGTTGGTAGTCGGTAGGATATGCATGTATCCTTCAAAAACTCAGATACAAAACTCCTCCACTCCGCTACGCTCGCTGCAAAAATTCAAGAACTTTCTTTCAATACTATTTTCTAGAAACATAGTCATTTAAAAAATTCTAATTAAATTACATATGTCATACCTGGATCTCCCTCCTGAGTATCACTGAAGGATCTAGATGGTGGGGGCATGGAGTAGCTACTCTCTCCTCTCTCACTGTGCCTGGGTCTAGGTGGTGGTGTCTCTGTGTGCGCTCAGGGAGGTCATCATGACCTCAAGGGTGAAACATAGACTGCATGATCACCGATACCTGTATTGAGGCCAGGGGCCTCTCCTCTGCTCTCTCCTCCTCCATGGGATCCCCCTTAGGAATGGGCTCCTCCCCATGATCCTCCTCCTCCTCCTCTAATATATCACCACCTCAGTGCAAACTCTCTGAAATACATGGATCGCCTATAGGGTAGTCATCAGGGAAGATTGGATGGGTCCCCTATAAACTCCAATATCTTATATAATCTCTGCTAGTACCTACATACGATGTCTTAGGGGCTACCTCTATATCCTTGGTCTCATATGTCTCACTATCTACAATATCTACTACTGTAGGTTGGCATATGGCGTCAAGTCTCTAATAGTACCTCGTTGGGTATGCGTATCGAGGAACTATCTGGGGGACTCCCTATATCAAACCAAAATATCTCATCACCCTATCATAGTAATAAGGCATCATGACATGATGGGCGGGACCCTCTAGCAGTTTGCACCACTGTGAGTATATCAACTGATGCCGAATATATAGCCACTCTATCATCTGACAATAAGGTCTCTATATCACATCTATACCTGGTACACAGTCAAGGTATTCTCTCCAAAAGAGGATGTCCTCTTACTACCATACATTTGCTAGCAGATATGCAAAGGCTCTCGGTGTGCTATCATCTATCATCACTAGAACACCCTGTGGTCATGTACATGTGTAGTGCTCAAACATCGAAACCTGTAACAAGGTGCATACTATAAGACTCTCCCATTGATATCTCACTATCTGACTCAACTCATTGTAAAGATGGGCTAACATGTTGCACCCCCATGGGAAAACAACTCTATCACCCTCCATCCTGTGCACGAGGTCGGTAAATGGTGCTAAGAAAACTGTACCCTTCATGTTGGGTATCACAACCAACAAGAGTATACATAGCATCACTTTCTGTACCAAGGGTGTTGTACCTGCTAATATGGATGATAAGGTGATCTGATCTGATTGGGTCCTCATTTGTGGTACCCATCCCAAGCAATAATCTCCATCTCCCAACACCTCAGGTGGACCTCGCAGTCCTCTTGGTCTGACAGGCTCACCTTAGACTGGAAGCCATAGAATCTTGTTCACATCCACTAGCATGATCGTGATCTCCCCTGATGGAAGATGGAAGGAACAAGTATCCTCATCCCACCTCCCTATCATGGCAAAAATCATGTTCCGATGGAACCTCATCTATGGTAGGAATTCCACCTAGTATAGTCCCACATCTCTCAAAAGTTGTATCTCATCTTGTTGTAGCTCAGACATGCTCTCTTTGACAGTCAACAGTAGCCCTCCGAAGGGATGCTCTTGAAGACAAACAGGGTCTTGTAAGCACAAAAGGATATCATATCAATACTCTATCATCAAGAAAATACTATGCCAACTTGACCTGTCAAGGTCAACCTTTTTGGGTCAGGGTCGACCTTTTTGGGTCAAGGTTGACCTTTTTGGGTCAGAGTCGACATTCACCCCAAAAAGGATAGAACCTCCTAGTTAGGTTCGACCTCAGAAGGTTGAGGTTGACATAACTAGGTAAAGCTCGAACCTTTCCTATAAAAACATGAATTTTTCAATCATAAACATCAAAATAGGAAACCTACCTCAGGCAGTGGTTGTCTGCTAGCCTGGTACTCTCTCAAGACCCCCATACGGCTCGCTCAAAATTGTCCTCTCTTCAGCATCTTGTCTCCTTCTCCAAACTTCTACAAATGGTAAGAATGAGGAGGTAAGTGTCTCTTTCTCTTATTTATAAATTATAATTATGGTTTTTTGTCTTATGGTTTCATTTGAATTTACTTTGGTCAAATTCAAATTTCCTTTTACATGCATTTAGATAGACATTCACTCTCTTCATCATAACTTGAGTTTGGTAGCTCTGTTTTTAGTGTCGTCAGAAGTTTTGGAATTGTGATTCAGATACCTAAACTATTGAGTTAGGTTACGAAGGTTTAGGAACTTTATAACTAGTTTAGGAAAATATTTTTCAATAAACTGCATATTTAGTGTATAGAATTTACTTTATCACCTGTTTCACCTTTCAAGAATTGTTAAGCCGAAACATGGGGGGGCATAAGAGGCTTTATACACTTCTAAAGATAATTATAGTAAGGCTTAGGTGCTCTATGGATTTTTCATTAACCTTGTGTTTTAGGTTGTGGATACTAATGGTTTCTTGCAGGATCTCTACATTGAGGACTTAGCCATATCCTTTTTACTTTCTGATGTTTTCTTACTTTAGCTTACATACTCACGTAGTGTCATATCTAAGCGCTAAGGTGGGGGATAAATGTATTGTCTTAAAATGGATGCACTTAAATTTTGGTATGTTTAGCACCTTCATTTAGTGTGATTTCATATTAGATTTGCATTTAGGATGCATTTGTGTTTGATTCTGCATGATTAGGTGAAATTAGGGTTAGGATCTTATGGATTCTCCTTGGTTTCCCTCTCCATGACTCTATTCTCTAGGTAGGACCTATGTGTGGGCCCTTGTGTGCCTCATCATACTCTCTCTAGGCCTCTAGGCCTTCTTCCTATCATTCTAGAATGTTCCATCACCTTCCTTGGTCCCCAGCTGACCTAGGAATCTCACAGACATCACTAGGTGACCTGCCTGGAACCTCAGGTCAGGGTCAAAATAGACCCTAACCTAGCTCAGGGTCAAGGTTGACCTTGACCTATTTTAGGGTCAATTTTGACCTTGACCTAGGTCAGGGTCGAGTTTGACCTTGACCTAGGTCAGGGTTGAGTTCAACCTTGACCTAGGTCAAGGGTGAGGTCGACATAGACCTCTATTAGGTGTTGGTCCCCACTTTCAATTTTGGACACTAGTACATTTGAGGTCAAATTTTGATGGCCATTTGTTAGATTTCCAATGCATATTTGTCAGTATTTTGACACATGAGTCTGTCACCATTTTTGCGTAGGAAATTGTGACAGAAGACACATCTATTAGTTTACTGACACTAGATCACGTCAGAAACTTGCACATGACAATAGCTTCATTATGAAATTTCCTGTGGTTCATCCATCGGCATTCTGACACCATGACCTATCAAAAATATACAATCTCTGTCAGAAATAACTGTCGAAAACATATCCTTTCTGACATTATAACTATTGGTATACCGATAGTTTCCACCTAGTTCCGACAGATATACCTGTCAGATATATAGCATTACTGTCAAAGTTTCTATCAAAAAATTTCTATTTGCAACACTTTAACTATCGGAATAGTGATAGTCGTGTAGCATTTTTTTGACAGGTTGCCCTGTCGAACGTATAGCATTACTGTCAGAAGAATTGTTGTAAATTATAATTCTTCGACATTTTATCTGTCGAAGGTATAGCACTGTTGTCAGAAATTCATTATGAAATGTCAAAAAACCAATGGATATGCACATTAAAGATAAAATAGCTCAAGAGACCATCATAGGTTCTCTCTTTCTTTGGTCTATATTATTGAATGAATGTTTTACCTTTCATTAGCTCATCAAATCTGGGGATTTGAAAGAATTTAATAGAATATTTTCATGACAACGTATATTATTTAAGTTGACGTTGCACAAATTTATGTACTTCATGCACTTGTAGACTATGAGGATGGCGATAAAGAAGCATGGCCATGGTAGGAGATGCTTCTTTATCACTGTCTTCATAGTATACAAGTGCACGAAGTAGATAAATTCATGCAACGTCAAATTAAATAATATACATTGTCATGAAAATATTCTATTAAATTCTTTCAAATCCCCGGATTTGATGAGCTAATGAAATGTAAAACATTCTGTCAATAATATAGACCGAAGAAAGAGACAACCTATGATGGTCTCTTGAGCTATTTTATCTTTAGTCCTAGCTATTGTCCTAGCTACCTGTTGATCGTCAAGAATAATCACTGCCTTGCATTTATGTACACTGCACAAATTGATCCCAGTCTCGCAAAAACATTTTACACTTGTACATCTCATCAATACTGGAGGCCTAAAGTAATTTTATATGATCACTAGAACAT
>MU228229.1:1905595-1938275 GCA_018584345.1 Thuja plicata
AAAGTCTCAACTATCAATGATACAATACATTTGATTCCCTAAGCTATCAATACAAATGGTGCCTAGCTAGAAGCTCACGGGCTGTCCATTTGATAACCACAGTCAACATTTCAAAAAAATGGATATCATTGAGCACAAGCACCAATAACATCAAATAATGGAGTTAAAGCATGAGCTAGGGCATGACACTAGTAGAATGCAGTCATTTTAGTGACAGCAATATACAATGGCATCATCAAACACATATGCCAGTAATATCAACAAACGTGAATCCAAACATTTGAATACAATGAATCGATATCCTTGAGCACAAGCACCAATAACATCAAATAATAGAGATAAAGCATTGGCTAGGGCACGACACCAGTAGAATGCGGTCATTTCATAGAGCAACTCCCTCAATAATAAAATGAAATGCATTTGAATATGATGCCAGAGGCTCGAAAGATGAAGAAATCACATACCTTCTCCCGCGCTCAGTTGACGCTCCTTTTCTCCCGCTCTCCAATCAAAATAAAAATGATGAGGCTGTTTCACTTTTTTTTTAATGTATACCCCGAATCTGTCATAATTTCGATGGTCAATTAAACACCCATCGAAATACTGACATCATCAGGGCCTATTACAAAAAAAAACACCAAATTCATAAGAAAAAGTTACCCGTCGAAAACTTCTGTCAAAATTTGGCCCCAAATGTAGTAGTGGGAGCTTATCAGGGTTCTAAACTTAAAATAGGTCCCCGAGTTCGGATGCAGAAGTTTTTTCTCTGATATCTAATTTAATTCATTCCCTCCTTGGTTGGTGATTGTGATTGAACCATAATTTAAGGTTAAATTTTAATTTGGGTCCCTCGCATTTTCCTAGGAGACATATATTGAGATCTCTATATAAACACTCTCTTTTGCCTTCATTTGAGAATGAAACAAAATCAGGAGATGACATGATGCAATGATGATGCAAATAAGAAAGAAGATGATATATAAGGACAAATCTATGAGGACATGTTGATACATTCAAGAACTTTTGTGGACAAGCTATTGTAGATCTTCATTGAAGCAAGAAGGTGCTCTTTTCTATTAGATCTACCATTCTCAACATTCAAGCATTCAAAAGGACATTATCATTGGGTAGCAATTACGGGTTGTGAATTGGTAGAATAATTTAGCCTTGGGGGCTTGGTATTCTTTCTTTATCATATTCAAATCTATGCATTGCTTTCTCATTTCCATGTTATGTTAGGATTATTAATCTAGAAGATTAGATCTTGATATTGCATGTTCAAAGACTCTTTTCAAAGAGCAAACACACACATACATACATTCTATATTTGGCTATTCATGGAGGTGGAGATCACCAAAATGGGGGTTTGACTAAGGCAAAACCCTATATAGCCACCCCAAAACCCTCTTTTCAGATATTTGCAGGTTTTATTTTTGGGAGTTACAGGTGTAGGACAGTGGATCTAAGAACAGATTTGGATACCCTTTTTAGCAAAATATTGGGATCTGAAAATAGATTTTCTGTCAAGGTAGCATAGGTCAGGGTTGAGATTATTGGGTCAGGGGTGAGATTAGTGGGTCAAGGTTGACCTTTTTCATAAGATGGTGTCGAATCAAAAAAATATTTCTGGGTTTTGTTTGTCTCTGCATTTTGGTTCCAGATCATACTTTAGATTTTTCTGAAACAGAGTACAAACCTCAGAAAAAAAGATTCTTTAGATCTGCTATGATATGAGGTAGGTATTTTACTCCTTAATTCTTTGCAAGTATTCTCAATTCCTTATCATAATAATTAAGTGTATTAGACTAAAATTGGACTTAGGGTCTCTTTTCATGTGCAATTCCTATCATCTAAAAGACCTCATGTTCAACACCAATTTTAGATCTTACAGTATCCTTAAGGAGTGATAAATAGTACCCATTCTCCAAAGCCTTGTTGTGTGAAAATCAAAATACATCTTCCATGGATACTCAGTTAAGTGCATGATTTTCTCATCTGGGAATTATATAATCAAAGGTGCATCATCTTGCAATGGTGAATCAGCTAGTTGATTTTCTAGGACTTGTCCTTTGATAGCCCTTCTATCTACATACTCAATATCAAATTCACTTAGAATCAAGACCCATTTTTCTAGTCTTCTTGTCAATGTTGTTTTACTCAAGAGATATTTGAGAGGGTCTTTTTTTGCAATCAGTTTCACTGTATGCGAGAGCATGTAGTTTCTCAACTTCTGGGATGCAAAAAACCTCTAAGAAAGATTTTTCAATGATATTGTGGTTGATTTCATAAGACACCAAGGTCCTGCTGATATAGTATATAGCTCTTTCCTTTTTATTTTCATCCTCTTGTGCTAGCAATACTCCAAGCGATGTAGTTGCAGCTGAGATATAGAGTAGTAATGGTTTTCTGTGAATAGGTGCCATGATAATAGGAGGAGTATCCAAGTAATTTTGTAATTCTTTGAAGTTGTTTTCACAATGCTCATCCCATTTGAAAGTGACACCTTTATGTAACAATTTTGTAAAAGGTTGTGTTCTATCTGCTAGTTGGGACATGAATCTCCTGATGGACAAAAGTCTTCCCTGAAGTGTCCTTATTTGACTGATGTTGCGAGAAGGTGACATTTCCATTATAGATTTTACCTTTTTTGGGTCCACCTCAATTCCTTTAGTTGATACAATATACCCTAAGAGTTTCCCTTATTGGACTCCAAATGCACATTTCTTTGGATTAAGCCTTAGTTGAAATTGCTTCATTCGATCTAGTATCTTTCTCAAGTCTTCAATGTGAGTTGTTCTTATTTTTTACTTGGATAATATGTCATCCACATATTCCTCCATGTGCTTATGTATCATGTCATGGAATATTGTTTTCATAGCTCTTTGGTACCTAGCGCTGGCATTCTTTAGCCCAAATGGCATGGCATTCCAACAATATGTTCCCCATGCGCATGTAAATGTTGTATTTTCTTGGTCCTCAAGAGCAATCTTTATTTAGTTATAGCTTGAGAATCTACCCATGAGGGAATAGATCTGATATCCCGCTATGAGATCTATAATCATATGAATATTTGGTAATGGGAAATCATCTTTAGGACAACATTTGTTTAAGTCCCTAAAGTCTATACAAATCCTTATAGATTTATCTATTTTAGAAACTGGTACCACATTATAAATCCATCTTGCATAAGCAATGACTCTTATAAATCCAACCTTTAATAGTTTTTTTTGCTCTTCTTTGACCAATAATGCCACATGTGGATGCATCTTTCTTAATTTTTATTTCACAAGTTTAATTCTAGGAGCTATAGATAAGTGATGCATTATTAACTCAGGATCGAGTCCAAGCATATCAGTGTAAGACCATGAAAAGATGATATTCTTCTCTTTGATAAATTTAGTGAACTGTATCTTTTCTTCTTCTAATAAAGATTGTGTTAGGTGAACAAATTGAGGAGCTTTTGTTGTTCCCAAGTTAACTGGTTGTGTTGGTTCTATCAGAACTGAATATCTTTCTTGAAAGTGCTCAGGGAGGATATCAATAATCTCATATTTTGGTGCCTCTGAGAGGTTTTCACCATCAGATACATCTTTTATTTTTATTATTTTAGAATTTCATACTGCTACAACGTGCTTTTCACCATCAATTCTTTATTTCTTTTTTATTTTTCAACTTGTGACTAAGAAACTTGATATCCTCCTCTATCATGTTCACACTCCTTGCATTGGTGGAAGAAGGAAAAGGTTCACAAGCATTTATATAACAAGCCAAAGTATAGTCATTGGGAAAGTTCATGATAGGAGTAGGATCTAAATTGGTCCAATCAATAAGGTCGAGGTTTACCAAGGATAATGATTCAGAGTTTGGTAAGGACAACATCATACCAATGTCAAGACTATTAACTGATAAGCCATGTTCTTTTAAGTTAGCTTCTATAGTGTTTAGATCAGTAAGAGTCAAATCGTCATTATTAGGGTCATTGTTAGTAATATGCGAACCTAACTCTAGCAAATCATCAGTTGAGATTTCTTCTTATTCTCTCATCAGATTGAAACTCATAGCTTGTATCCTTTGAATGTCCCCTAGACCTAGTAAAGCACCAGTATCTCCATTAACAATCCTGGGTAGTGGTATCTCATCTAATTATAGGACAACAACAGTGTTAGGGGAAGTGTTAGAAATTTATCCTCTCTCTAATAGAGATATAAATTTATGAATCAGACATGTGACCCCATTCATAATCGTGTGAATATGTTATTTCATCATCGGATCTATTTAGGGACTCAACAATGGTTACCTGATGTACCCTTTATCTATTTGTAGATCAAAGTGTGGTAAGTCTAGGACATGTGAAATTTTCACCAATTGCCCCCAGTTAGGATGTACATCTTGTTGTTGGGGTATTTTTTCATGATTTTCTTCTAGCTGTTGGATTTTTGGAGAGTCTTCTATTTATTCCTCCACTTCTTGGACATCAACTTGTGACAACAAAGGAACATGATGTTCTTGTTGTGCTACAAAAGTTGGTACATATCTTTCTCCTTGATATTCAGGATACTCAGTACCAATGTGTAATAATATTTCATATGTCCATGGTTCAAGTGTCGTTTCTTCTTCTTCATCGTCACTTCCTTCGTCAAAGATTGGACCATCTCTTGAAGTAAGGTTTTCTGAGTTGTTATTGAAACCTAACCCGGTTTTGTCTTTGGTGTTTCTGAATTCCATGTGTATAGGTTCAAATTCCTTTTCCTTTATCTCTTAAATTTCCCTTCCCTTTTTATCTCATTTTCTTGAGAAGATCATATCCTTTACCATACTTTTATGGGGATATCTCCATATGTTTTACCTCATTTTCTCTCTGTTCTCCTTTATAGATCCTAGCCAAGACTACTTTATCTTCTTTTTCATCCTCTTGAGAAGTAGAGGCTCTAACCATACCAGTTGTTTTGTTAATGTCTAGTTCTTTTGATGCAGTAGGTGTGAAATATGGGGAAGGTTTCCCATATGATCTTGGAGACACGGGAATGTTATCCAATGATGGCATCATGTCTAGTTTGTATTCCCCCATACTAGTTTCTTCAATTTTTAGTGTCTTTCCAAAGCTTTGCATCACCTTATATTTAGAGGTTTTAGGTGTGGATTCTTTTGGGACTTTCTTATTGTGAGGAACCATACTGTCTTCTTTAACATTGTTGCAAGTGTAGCTTGAATCTACAGGAATTGCCAATTCCACCCCATTATGTGGGAATTTGATGCATTGGTGGTAAGTAGATGGCACTGCTTGCATTTCATCTATCCAAGGTCTCCCTAATAATATGTTATAGGCCAATGGTAGATCAATAACTTGAAAAATCACATTGCATTCAATTGGTCCTATTTTGATTGGTAAAACAATGAGCCCTTTGGATGATCTTTCTTCTTCATCATAAGCCTTGATAGTTATGTTACTTCTTGAATCAATTGATTGCTATGAAAGACCTAGTTTCTTGATTAGATTGAGAGTACATATATTCAACCCTGCGCCTCCATCTATCAATACACGTTTGACATGGGATTTTTGAATCAAGACTTCAATGTTAAGGGGTTGGTTATGTGGATGAGTCAAGGACTTGTCATCTTATTCTAAAAAGGAGAGTTAATGTGGAATTGATATGTGATTGACTATTGCCTGGAACTTGTCTACATAAATGTCTTTTGGAACATTTGCAAAATTTAGGGCTTGTTCAATAACTTCCCTATGCACTGAAGAGATCTTTAATAACTCAAATATAGAAATTTGAGCTGAGGTCCTTTGCAATTGGTCTACCAAGTTATATTTTACAGATGGTATAGTGACTATTTGTTTTTTCATTGCTGGTTTAGGAATTGTGACAATAGGTGCTTTAGAAGATGTCTCTTGCTTAGATCAGGATGTCTCTTGCTTAGACTAATTATCGTTATGAGAGTAGGTGTAATTGACTTCATTTTCTTTTCCTTTAGAAGCTTCCCATTTTTCATAGTTAGGGAATGGTTTGTTAAATGTTGTGTGATCTCTGTTAGTGGTATGTCCTTCCACTTTTATTTTTCCTCCCTCAATAAGGTCTTGTATAACGTGTTTGATCTTAAAGTGATTATTAGTCTTATGTCCTTTGTGTTGATCTCTAAGTTTTGTTGATCATTAGTGTCCCACACTTAGTCATTTATCCAGGCAGGTTAGCCGATCATCACTGCAGCCAAACTATCCAGTATAGGCCAAAAAATCTGGCATAGTCGTTGCTGAATAGATAGTGATTGCTAAGTGACTTGACAATCAAGCAAAAGGTTGATCATGTTCATGTCGAGCGCCAAAGTTTTAATGTGTCGATCAAGACAGTTTTGACATACATGTTAGGAATGGCACAAACTTGAAGGTAAACCATTTTGGGTCGACTTGTTCATACATTTAATGATTTTAATGGAGTTAATTACACATTAATTATTTGATCCCAATGCATGGCATGGAGCCAATCATAAAATTTGAATGCCTAAGCGGCATAAGATTTTGATCTTGATCGTTGATCTAGATCTAATCGCCAGATTCATGAAGTATATTAAGATTGCTTCTTAAACCCTAATTATGGTGTGTGTTCAAGAAGAGACAGAGAAGGTGAATGCATACATGAGAGATGTACAGAGGGTTATGTTGATAGAAGAAGCATAGACCTAGTAGAGTGAAAGAGCAGTGAACAACATAGGAAATTCATATCATATTATTAGATCAGAGAAGGTATTGGAAAGAGGAGATCTATTATCAGTATCAGAGTGCATGATGAAGGATCAGTTCTTGAGACATTCTACCCAGTGTATCAGTGAAATATCTTAATAGAGTGGTTCTAACAGACCTTTCTAAATCTCTTAGCCGAGTGCTTACTTTTTTGTAAGTTTAAGTCCTTTTACAAGGTAGATTGTAATGATCTAAAGCTCTTAACCAAGCAGACCTTTAACCAGGTAGATTACATATTGTGATCAAACTTTGTATCCCTAACAACCACACTTTATTGTTGCAGTAGTGAATATTTTTGTGGGTGTCATCCCCACCCCAGTTTAACCTTATTGGGTTTCTAGGTTACCAAAATATGTTGTCTTGAGTTATTTTATTTACTGTCATGGATGCTACTAGTTGATAGTTCAATTATATTTATGCATGGTTGTGAATCAATTTTTTTTTAAAGGATAAAATTTTTAAGATATGATTCACCCCCCCTCTCAGTATCTTGCTTTCCCATATTGTATTTCCAACAATTGGTATCAGAGCGCAATTCTACTACAAAAATGTTTAATCAACTTGAGAGTACAGATCTTGAGATGGAGATTTACAAATTGGGTAAAGTCATGGAGAATCAAAAGATTGAAATTCAACTAGCATTACATCAACTTGAAACTGCAAGACAAGAGCTAAAGAATTCCTTGCAAGCAAGAAAATATTTGGCCAAACAAATGAATGATATGCATTATCAAGAAGAAAAAACTACAAATCTATTTTAGAATAGAGACTCTACTTAGAGTGATGTAGCAATTGCAAATCTACTGGAAAGGAACAATACATTGTGTGAAGAAGTCAGAAACCTGAAAAGAGAAAAAGAAATGCAAACAGTAAGACTATGTGAAGTAGTGGAACAAAACAAGAAAGCTGAAGATGACAAAACTATGGCTGAAGAAGACAAAATAATGATGACTATCAAACTTGATGAAAGGACACATGAAGTACAAATGATGAAAAACAATTAGGTTGACATGGTGAATCAACTACTACTTGAAAATCAAGAGATCAGTAGGAAAGACATGGAAATTGTGAATCTGAGATCTAAGAACAATCAATTGAAAAATGAATTGAGATCTCAGAAAGAACTGAATGAAAGATTGAACAGACCTAATGAAGCCTTGAATCATTTTGAAAACTTGATGGAAGCATCGAGGAGATCTAAAGATTCTTCTGGATTAGGTC
Organism: Thuja plicata; assembly: GCA_018584345.1. Classification (NCBI taxonomy): domain Eukaryota; kingdom Viridiplantae; phylum Streptophyta; class Pinopsida; order Cupressales; family Cupressaceae; genus Thuja; species Thuja plicata. The sequence goes on from MU228229.1 coordinate 1,913,559, forward strand.
ACACTAAACAAAAGACATCTACTGAGAAAGGAGAATCATCTAATATTGGTGAAAAGAGGAATGCAAAGTCAAAGAACAACAAGCCTGTATGCCATCACTGTGGAAAATTAAGACACACAGCAAACATCTGTCGAAGCAAGAATGGTAAGTCCAATCCTAAACCTAAGTTCAATGGTTATTGCTTTAACTGTAAGAATTTTGGACATCAAGCACATGAATATTGGGCGAAAGAAAATGATGCACCTCCCACACCTAGATTCAATGGGAATTGTTACAACTGTCAAAAATTTGGGCATAGAGCACAAGATTGTAGATCTAATGCTAAACAAAAATGGACATCAAAGACACAAGCAAAAGTGCCAAGGAAGGGTAACACTTACAATTGGGATTATAACACATGGCATATCTATCATTACTGTGGTGAGTATGGACATGTTCTAGAAAACTGCATAAAGACACATTTCAGAGGTAAATCTAAGAATTGGATGAATGGAAGCCTAGTTTTCTATAATTGTTTGAAAATTGGTCATACTAGGAGAGATTGCAAAACAAGGGTACCTGCTCCCACTGTTGAGAAGATTAGAGCACAGATGAACCGGACATGGATAAGGAAAGCAAAACCTAGCAACAGTGAAGCTACTGAAGCCAAGGTCACCCAATCCAATGGATCAGGTGATCCCACCATCACTAATTAAGAAAAGAAAGGTATGTAAGGAACTGTGTTTATATTTTATATCTTTTATCAATTCCTAACATATAAAAGTACAAAAGCCCATATCTACATATGTTAAGATGCATCAAGACATATTTTAAGTTATATAGCGAGCAAAGTCAAAAAGCACTATAGGTGCTGAGCATCAGTATATTTCTAATGTGTGCCGAGTAAGTTTTGTTTGGTGGCCAAGTGATAAGTGAATTTCGTGAGTCGGCCAAGGACAGTTGTTTGGCACTCACTCAATTGAAAGAATGAAGGATTTGAGAAATACTGATCTGATTACACCCAAGAACAACTGCATGCAAAATACCTGTTACAGGAAGAAAGCATAAAGAAGGAAAAAGATGAAGAACTCAGAAGTTACTCAAAATATGAGAGCGAAATTATAATATGAATTAATGAACAATAATTATAAAGTTCAACCTTTAAAAGGTGAACAAAACCCTAAAAGGTAAAAGCTAGGTTTGCACATTAATAATTAATAAAAGAATTAATTATTAATGCACCTAAGATAAGCAGTAAAGAGTAATAAAACAACTTAACTAATTAAATCAACATGATTTAATTAATAAGTGATTACTCTAACACCCCCCCTTAATCGAAGCTCAGGAGGTAAGCTAACCTAGCACAGCTATAAAAGTAGGAAAGATGGGTCCCGAAAACAAGGCCTGATCAGGTACCCAAGTACAACAAAATATCTGTAAAGCGGGGAAATAGGGAAAACCCAGTGGGAAAAACTCTACCCCAAAAGGAGATGAACTAGATGAAGGAAACAAAGCCTCCAGTCTAGGGAAAGTCCCAAAGAAAGGAACAAGAAAGAGCAAGAAGCATCTCCGAAGCATGAAGCTACAAACACTATCAGAAGTAACTACTGGAACCCCCACTAAAATAGTGCATGACCAGGTAGAGAAGACAAAGTCTGAAGAGCTGATCAATCGAAGAGGTGACCTCCAAAAGTAGGAATGAATGAGTGTCTATATAGTAGATGATCCATCTCACCGGAATGCATAGGTGCCTAGCCACTGCATCCGCTTACTACATAGGAACAAAAATAGAATACATAGATCACTCAACCAAACCAAGGAAGCAATAGAACCAACAGGTGAACCCCCCCATAATGCTGAACAGGGAGAGGGGTGACAGGAACACTGAAATGCAATGCCAGAAATATCTGTAGGAAGAAGAATCAGGAACACCAACAGTGCAATAGAAGTAGAAGCACATGATAAAGGGCGGTATCATAGACACATAGCATGGGCTAATATCATGGAAGGTACGCTCACTTGACAAAGGTGGATGAGCACAAAAGGCAAAATATCATAACCCCCCATGGCACTTTATAACTGAGTGCGAGTACAAACAAACACAAGGTGTTCAAAATCCTAAATATGCAAAAGCAGGCACTTTATCTCAGTGTGTTTATAGAAAAGAGAATGCTACAAAAGAGAAGCATACAATTCTCAGAAGTCAGAAAGAAGAGTGAGCCAGAAGAACAGAAGAAGAGATCCTAGGACCTATAGAACCCAAGTAATCCGCTAGAGTGTGAAAGAGAAAAACTCAGAGGAGAAAGAACCTGGAGCAGAATCTAGATAAAAGACCCCTACAACTGAAAAACTCACTGAACCAGCTTTTCGATGATGTGTGGTTTGCCAAAAACAGAGTCTGGATGAGCAAGATATGGCTCCCGGAAGGCAAAACCAAACATCAGAATTTGACAAAAAAAATAATGTCAAAATGGTAGAACCCAAAACCCTAACCTCCATCATCGAAAAGAGCTCGGAAAGAGCTTTTTGACGATATAAAGAAGTCAAAAAAAAACCTCTGTATGCTCCAAATAGAGCGAAACTAGCGTCAGTAGGTCAAAAACCAAATGAACCGAAAGAAACCTCAGCCAAAAATGGCGAATCCCAGCTAAACTAGCGAAACCCTCCAAATTTGGATTGCCTCCAAAATTCCCAACAAATTTCGCAGAAAAAAATATCATTTTTTTTAATGAAAAAAAAATAATAAAAAACAGCAATTGTTTTTTTATGAAAAAAAACAATTAAAAAAAATAGCAATTGTTTTTTTGAAAAAAAACAATCAAAAAAATAGCAATTATTTTTTTGAAAAAAAATAATTAAAAAAATATGTATATTTTTTTATATATATAAAAACACACAAAAAAAATGTTTCTTTTATTAAAGAAAAAACATTAAAAAAACTTTATATTTTTGTAAAAAATATTTTAAAAAATGGCAGTCATTTTCTCTCTCCTCCATGCACAGAAATCGAGGCAACACAGAAATTGAGGTGGCACAAAAATTGAGATGGCATAGAAAATGAAGCAGCACAGAAAATGAGGTAGCAGAGAAATTGAGATGGCACCAAAACCGAGGCAGATTTTTGCCTTAAAAATGTGCCAAGAGCTTTGAATGCAAAAATAGGGCCCAAATTTCAACTATGTCCAAAATAGACAAAATTTATATGAAATTTTACTTTCTCGGGCCTTTTGGATGCAATGGTGAGGTCCGTTTGGGCCAAAAATGCTTCAAAAAAAATGTCACCCATGGATTGAAGACAAAAAACTTGAGAAAGCTGAGATTTTCTCCTTTGAAAAACACGCTTTAAACACTCCAGAACAGGCAGCAACAGAGGGGCTCTGATACCATGAAGGATCTGAGAAATGCTGATCCGACTACACCCAAGAACAATTGCATGCAAAATACATGTTACAGGAAGAAAGCATAAAGAAGGAAAAAGATGAAGAACTCAGACGTTACTCAAAATGTGAGAGCGAAATTATAATCTAAATTAATGAACAATAATTACAAAGTTCAGCCTTTAAAAGGTGAACAAAACCCTAAAAGGTAAAAGCTAGGTTTTCACATTAATAATTAATAAAAGAATTAATTATTAATGCACCTAAGAGAAAGCTTAAGAAGTAAAGAGTAATAAAACAACTTAACTAATTAAATCAACATGATTTAATTAATAAGTGATTACTCTAACAAAGAACATTTAATGCTAACCTAACTTTTGACCATTGGAGCCTATATAAAGGGAAGAGCTATTTGATTTCTTCTCACCATGCGATTAAGAATTTCATAAGAGCGATTGTGCATTTTTGAACTTGAACTCAGCAAAGATTTTTGAAGATTTCTACAGTGTGCCATCGGAAACCTCTTCAGTGGAAAGCGTGGATTTTCTTACTTGCCGAAGTACTCTGTTCGTGATCTTTGAAACCCTAAATTTTGGTGAAAATGGTTGTAATTTCTTTTGCACCAGCGAAGAGAATGGAAAAGGAATTGTTAAATGTTCAATTGGTTAGGAGCAACACCTGTACACCTCCTAATTTCCCTGCAGTTCCTGAGAGCGCTATCAAGGGTGATTTGACTAGATCCCTATCATCAATACCACCGAAGGTACTTATGATCCATGATATAAGGTCATGCTACATGGGTAAGATAAGTGAAGTTGGTGATCATGAGTTGTGAGCATCTTACAATAAATTATGCGTTGACGGAGCCCTAAAAGATGAACACAAACACCTAGCTGAGAGAGGGTTATCTCGTTCCCTAGACTTTCCAAGAGAATTCAGAGTGGAATGGATCAAGATTGTTCTGAGTCGTGTGCATGACATGAACATATGGCTAGAAAATGGACATGTCAAGATAACAAGAGAGATTATTCATCAAGTAACAGGTTATCCAATTCTAAGCGGGAAGAAAACTATGAAATGCCAAAGTAAGAAAAACATTGAAGAACTCACTGGAGCTATTTGGAACAAAAGAGGGATGACGATATCCATGATTACAGATTTGGAGCTGGATTTTGCAGTGAGGGTTATAACTCATAAGTTATATCAATCAAGCCGATTGGATAGTGTTCCCTACATTACAGTCGACCAAGCTTGGAAAATTATAAAGAAGGATCATACTTATGACATTGTCGAGCTTCAACTAATGCAACTGGCTGAGAACCTTTCTTCAATTAGAAGAGCAAAGAATTCAGTATGTAATTTTGGATCTCTTCTTGTTTGCATATTTTTTTACATACAGAATACATTTACTTCTTTTGGAAACATAGTGTGGAAAACAAATAAACCTATCACTCAGCAAATCAATGTATTTATTGAGCAATTAGGTGATAATTTTGACAATGTTATGGGAACATATTTTGTGGAATTCAAGAAAAAGATGAGATTAAGGAGTAGAATTCCTAGTTCACTAATTGAAAAAAATTATGAGGATGTTTGTTTCCTAGTAGACACATATTACACCTATGTGTGGGCAGTAGTGCCGAGGGTATCATGGTTGAGGTCATTACCTTATGAAGTAAACATTGATGAGACATTTGTAGCAATAACAGCTTTATTGGCAGAAGAAATTGACAGCACAGTGAAACATTTTGGTAACTATGAAGAAGCTAAGTCCAGAATCACTATGGATTTGAAGGTTGGCACTATGGAGAGGAAGAGGAAGAAAATTATCAAAAATCTAAAGAAGATGGTTGGAATTTAGAGTGATGAAGAAGTAGAGGATGCACCTTTGGGGTTGTCAACATGACATGGAGAAGACATGTCTAGTGAAGAAGAAGAAGAAGAGGAAAGTAAACCTAAAGAAGGGGTCACTGTGAAGGGTAAAGGGAAACAGCCAGTAGTTATCGAGGCAACTAAACAAAGCAAAGCTAAACCTAAGGCTACCCTTCTTGTTGCTAACTGGCCAAGGACCAAGGCATCATCTCTTTCTCATTTAGCAAAAGTATATACTAAGAAGAATGTTGGGGAGAGCAGCTCATGAAAGAGAAAACAAGTTGAAATCAAGGTTGTGCCGAGTCAACCTGCTAATAAAAGACCAAGAAGGAAGCTATACATGGAATCTGAAGATGATGAGGAGACAGATATAGATGTACCTAGCAACATACCTACAACATCATATAAACCAATGACCAATATCTATGAGGTATGTAAGAACCTAAGAAGTAATTCAGGTTTAGCAGGATTCAAATTTATAAAGTATGAAAAACTAAGTGTAGTAAATAAGCATAAGATTCAGGAAGCTTTAATAGATATGATGGAAACTTTCAAAATGACACTTGTGGAGATAGGAGACAGTGTTCTTATAGAACTACATGATATTTTGTCTCAGAAATGGAAATATGCACTGATGACAGAAAGACATATTAGGGAAGAAACATTGGCTAAAATCATTCCTGACTTGACAAAGAAACAGATAGCTAAGTTCATTGAGCAATATAAGGGGAAGTTTATTCCTAAACAGAGAACCTATGCTATTTTGAGGAATGATGTTGAAGGTATAGTACAATAGAGTAATAGAATATGGAAGGAAATTTTTGGATTAATTGCTAAGAAGGCTAATGATAAAGAAGAAGACAACTCAGAGCCGAAAGAAATGGAGAAAGAAACTGCTACAGGTCAAGAAGAAACTGAAACTGAAACCCAAAAGGAAACAGGTGATGAGAAAGTTACAAACTTGACAATGGATATTCCAATTGACATTGCACTTGGAGAAGACAACAATGTGGATGTCGAGGATTAGAATGAGCCGGCAGACACAAGTAGTCAATTTCATATTCAGGAAACTGAGGTAGAAATAGAGAAAGAAGGAGAAAAGGAGGTAATTAATAAAAATCCACCTATTTTAGAGGTTGTACAAATAGTTTTAGGGAGTGAATATAAGATGGAAGAAATTATAGATAAGCCCACTAAACAAGAGGCTATACAAGTGTTGGTTGATCTAACACACTCTGCATCATCTACTCCCACTGCACCTAAAATAGGAAGTGTACCTGATCAGTAGGTAATCTTGACTTAGTTGAAGGCAGCAAGTGAAATTAATATTGACAAAGGTAAAGATATCACTGTAACTGAGCCGAGTATCAGCTCTTCAGAACTCAAAAGGAAGAAGTCACATAAGAGGAAGACACCTAGTCCAAGTGTCACTTTGGATGAAGTGATTGTGATTCCTAAATGGGATACAGACAACTTGACATATGAGAAGATTCAAATTCTGCAAGACCTTTTGAAGAGGAAGAAGAAACAAGAAGAACTGAAAAGGGAGAACCAACAAAAGAAAGTATTACATGAGATAAAGGATATTTTTGTTAATGCTTTTGATATAATAGATGTAAATGAACAAACGACAATAATGGAATAGTTAGTCCATATTGTGCAGAAAGTTAATGATGAAAATGTTGAGGCAAATGAGAAGTTGCTACAATATTCTGAGAGAAAATTTGAGAACAAAGTTTTGGAGAAGATATCAGCAGAGATTGCTATCAAATAGGTTAAACTTTCTTCTCTTATTAGTATTCTTGAAGAAGTTGAAAAGAATGTATATTCCTTGTATAGAAAGTTATGTGATGTAGAATTCTTTACCAAGGATAACCAACAACTTATTGAGCAATTGCAACTAGATTTAAAGGCAACAGGGAGTACATTGAGTATGGATGCTAGTTCTATCTCCTTACATTTTTACAAGTTGACTCATACACAGAGAAGATTAGAAAAGCTTATGGATGAAGATGGAAGAATAAGAGAAAAGTTAATAACTATTTAGACTACCTTAATACCTCATCTAAGGGTCATACAGAAGGAACTTACAGCTGCAAATGAACTAGTCAAGAGGGATTCTCATCTCTCTACAACAGATAATTTGGTAAGTCTAGCTACCAAGCTAGAAATTAAGTTACAAATCATGAAGTTTGTAAAGGATAGTTGGGATACAACGTTTGCACTAACACTATAGCTTCATAAGTCATTTTTGGATAAGTATAACTTGACCCCTGCAGCTATCAGTGACAAAAACAAGGGGGAATCAGATAAGGAAACAGATAAAGATGTGCAAAATCAGGCATAATATTTTGTATGGCATGTATATTATGTAAGTATGAAGTATAATCTTAGGGGGAGTACGTTGTGTACTTTGGAAAATTTTTGTGAATGTAAAGACATGATAAGTGTGTTTTTGCCACTAATATCAAAGGGGGAGATTGTTGATCTCTAAGTTTTGTTGATCATTAGTGTCCCACACTTAGTCATTTATCCAGGCAGGTTAGCCGGTCATCACTATGGCCGAGCTATCTAGTATAGGCCGAGAAATCTGACATAGTTGTTGCCGAGAAGATAGTGATTTTCGAGTGACTCAGAAATCAAGAAAAAGGTTGATCATGTTCATGTCGAGTGCCAGAGTTTTAATGTGCCGAGAAAGACAGTTTTGACATACATGTTAGGAATGGCACAAACTTGAAAGTAAACCATTTTGGGCCAACTTGTTCATACATTTAATGATTTCAACAAAGGTAATTACGCATTAATTATTTGATCCCAATGTGTGGCATGGAGCCAATCAGAAAATTGGAATGCCTAAGCGGCATAAGCTTTTGATCTTGATCATTGATCTAGATCTAATTGCCAAATTAATGAAGTATATTAAGATTGCTTCTTAAACCCTAATTGTGGTGTGTGTTCAAGAAGAGACAAAGAAGGTGAATGCGTACATGAGAGATGTACAAAGGGTTATGTTGATAGAAGAAGCATAGATCTAGCAGAGTGAAAGAGCAGTGAACAACAGAGTAAAGTCATATCAGATTATTAGATCAAAGAAGGTATTGGAAAGAGGAGATCTGTTATCAGCATCAAAGTGCATAATGAAGGATCAGTTCTTGAGACATTCTTACCAGTGTATCAGGTGAAATCTCATAGCAGAGTGGTTCTAACAGACCTTTCTAAATCTCTTAGTTGAGTGCTTACTTTTTTGTAAGTTTAAATTCTTTTACAAGGTAGATTGTAATGATCTAAAGCTCTTAACCGGGGAGACCTTTAACCAGGTAGATTACATATTGTGATCAAAATTTGTAGCCCTAACAGACACACTTTATTGTCGTAGTAGTGAAGATTTTTGTGGGTGTCATCCCCACCCCATTCTTACCTTATTGGGTTTCTGGGTTACCAAAATTTGTTGTCTTGAGTTATTTCATTTACTTTCATGGATGCTACTAGTTGATAGTTCAATTATATTTATGCATGGTTGTGAATCAATTTTTTTTTAAAGGATAAAAGTTTTAAGATCTGATTCACCCCCCCTCCCTCTCAGTATCTTGCTTTCCCATATTGCATTTCCAACACTTTGTTCTTATCAAAAACACAATAGGCATTGTCATTCCACCATCTTGGTTAAACTTCCGGTTCCCATGGTTTTGAATCTGGTATTGTGAGGACTTTGTTATCCAAGAGAGTCTTCAAAATTATCTCAAGAGGTTCTCCCAATGGAGTAAATGTTCTTTGAGGTCTAGACGTCCATGGTTTACTCTTGCTGGTATCATTGTTTTCTCTTGGTATTGTGATTATTACCTTAGCTTCTTTGTTTTCTTGTAAGCTATTTGTTAGATTGAACACCATTGGTTTAGTGTTTATATTGGATGCTTATACCACTCTGTCACTAACAACATTCATGTTCTTGTTCCACCATTTAGGTTTGTTGTTCTAGTTGTTAGATTTATTGTCACTTTGGAGTGTGATTTCTCCTTTCTTGACCATAATGTCTTTGGCATAGATAGCGCTGTTAACCATTCTATCAAAACTAGGTGAATCTTGCATTTGTAAAGCGTAGTTCATTTTGGGTACCAAGTTGTTAATGAATATTTCCATCTTTTCAAATTTGGGTATTGCTCTTGAGTACCTTGCAAAGATTCTCCTCCACCTTTGTAAAACGTGTTTAAAGGATTCACCGATTCATTGCTTCGTGTTACAAAGATCCATCATGGTTACATTATGTTGTATTTTTTAGGAGTAATATTGGACAAAACATTGGATTAACTCCTCAAAAGATTGCACACTTGGTGTGAGTTTGGAGAACCACTCCATAGCATTTCTACCTAGACTTCCTAGAAATAGCTTCATTAGATATGTGGGTTCATGCATGTACTCTATGCTTAGAGTGCAAGATTCTCTAACATGGTCATGTGGATTTGTTTCTCCCATGTACTTGTCATATTTGGGTCTCACCATGTTAGGAGGAAATGGAACCATGTTTATACTCTTGTCAAAAGGAAATGGACATATGTGTTCCAAAGAGTACTTTTTCATAGGTTTAGTCTTTTCTTGCTTGAGTGTTGCAAGTTCTGATTGCATTAGAGTCAATTGCTTAGCGAGAATAGAAATAGGTGTTTGTACCTCCTTTTCCTTTAGTCTCTCAACATCATAGTCTCTGGGAAGTTTGACTCCAAGAGAAGCCAAGTGTAGGAAGTATTTCTCTTTGTATTCACCAATGATCCTTTCCAAGGTATTTTGGAACTCTCTACTTTGTTTAAGCTTGTTATACTCCTCTTTGGATATGTCTTCCTCACTATCTAAATCAAATAAAGGATGAAAATTATTTTGATCTTCTTCATGTCTCTCTCTTTCATCATGTTCTTTGCTAGATTCACCAAAATCTGCACTCCCTCCTTGATGAGGTGCTTCCATTTCGGGTGAGCTTTAATCAAATATGGGATTGTGAGATGTCTCTCCTTGTTGAAACTTGAGTAATCTAGGAGGTCTCTCTGAATCATCAGCAAGATATTGATTATGTCTTGTATTAATCATGAAAGATGGGTCTCAACTTCGTCAAAGGTTTTCCAATTATATCAATAGGATGTCAAATTGTCCAAGTAGTGAAAGAGTGTTTGTGTTTGAGTAAATGACTCAAGAATTAGAGGGTTAGAATGCCCTGATAGTGAGATAGGAATCAAGAGATTGGGTAAGTGAAAAGACCACACATTTTAAGACCAATTATGAGAATCCAAAAGGACATGCAAGGTAGACTTCTAAGAAAATTGTGAAACAACAATAGGCGGACCAACAAGAGAAACAAGACCACACCAAAGAGCCAAAAGGGTATCCGAAAATACTGAGTTTCTCTAAGTGACACATGTGCAAGTACCCACTATCCTAGATGTGACTCCCTAAATACAAGCTATGTTTTTTCAGATGTGAGATGATGCAGACTAAATGCGAGCTTTGATATGCAGGATGCGAGCAACTTTCCTGCATGTGAGCTAGGAATTACCAAAAGCGAGCAAGTTCCCTAGATGCGAGCCAATGCAAGAAGATGCAACCTAAAAATGACCATATGTGAGCCTCTGATGGTTTTGCAAATTTTGTCAATTTTGTCTCAAAGTACATGAAATTTAATTTGACAGAAGAGTTTGTCTGAGACTTTCCAGAGAGTTCTAAACAACATGTATGTCAAGGAGTTGTAAGTATTACTTGTTTTTTTAGGAATTATACTCTTAGTGAGTTTTTAGGACACATCAAGCAATGTTTTTTTTTAAGGTGATCAAACACATCCCTATTCCCTAGATTCTAGGCATAGAGTAAAAATCTTTGCTCATAGACTTAGGTACACCCTCACATGCTAACCAGAATATGACCATCACCAAGCACACAATGGATCTAGTCATGGTGTCATATTATCTGAATCCAAATGCAAGTGAGGGTACAAAATGATGAGTATCTTGGGGCGATTACTATTTTCCTTGCAAAAATATTATCACCCTTTTAGAGATAAACTGGGTAGTTTTGACTATAAGTGTTGTTTAATTGTGGGCATCCATTTGCAATCGTCCCCCATAAAATTGCACAAGGAAAAATTGAGGCATATAGCCCTACGAGTACTCAAATGTGTGTAGTCTCACAAGAAAGATTCAAGCGGCTCCACTCTACACACACTTAAGCATGTTCAAGGAATGATGTCGAAATTCCAAGAACAAAATCGACTACATCTTCTGAGGCTTTGGCCTACAAGGAAGCATATTATTTATAGTGATTTGGAAGGGTTGGCATAAAACCTGTCCTCACTTGGGTCATCCTGGGAGATTTTTTCCTCAATGGGCAGGCCCTCTAATGTTTTGAAAGAAATTAAAAAGGATTGGCGACTTAGGAGTCTAGATTTCTGATTCTTCATGAGAAGAAGAGCATACTCTCCTATTCCATGTCATTTTCTCCCACAAGAACATAAACATGTTCATTTAATTGAGATTTAATAACCCAAAACTCAATCTCCCATGATGATTTTTTGATTCTTCCAACTTGGGAAAAAGAGAAAATCCTCTATTTAGACTAAGTAATATGTTTAAATCTTATTTTAAGTGCATATTGTAATAATTGATAAAACATACATAAGAAAAGTTTGATTGTTCAATTTACCCAAACTTAAGTGACTTTGCTTGTCCAATTACTTCCCAAAATTAGAAAGATTTGTGCTTGCTTGTTCATTTTCCCAAATTCTTATCAAGTTTTAAATTGACTTTTGAGTTTCTGATTTTCCTTAAAGGAAAAGAGAATTTATCCTATGATCAATTTACCAAATGAAAGAAAATGTACTTAAGTTTGAAAGCTTTGCAAAATGAAAGTTAAGTTGAACGATTTGGAAACCTGCAAACCACGAATTAGTGATTGCTTTCCAACTTTTTAACAAAAAAGCCTCTGATAGCAACCGATAAGCAAATTTTAGTTTCTCAAAACACAGAAATAGTCATGGTTAGAAGATTAGTGGTTAGACTTTTAAATTTGCAAATAAACCAACCAAATGTGACTGTATTTCCTAAATGCGATCCTAGAAATCTTATGTGCGATTAAGGATCCTAGAAATGAACCTTTGCACTAAAGGTGATACAGAATTTACCTGATGCGAGCTTTCCCTAGATGCGATCTGGGATATAATGGATGCGAGTTTTGAAATCCTGGATGTGATGATCTTTCCCATATGTGAGCCTTTGCAACTAAAGGCTAGTTTTGGCCACTAAATGCAACTCTGTACCTGAAAATAGAGAACACAAATTAGTAAAAATAGACTTAGAAAAGAGGAGAAATCCAAGGAACTACCCCATGGTGGGCACCAGAAATGTGTGTGTATTTTGTGGACCTACAAGCTGCAACACAACACTTCAATATGTCATTATATTAGTGAGAAAACATGAAATATGAGAGTAAAAGCACATAAAAATCACTAAAAAAAACATATTGCCCCCTATTTAAGAAGAGTATGATAAATGCTATAATTTTCCCTCAAATTATGCATAAATCAGTGACACAATCATGCTTAGAATGGAATATTTAGAGGGAATTAAAGCTAAATGATAAAGTAAAGTTCATTTTAAGTGCGCCAAAGAGATTATGAAATTACTATCAACAAAATGCATTTAGATTTATAAAAATTTAGAGCAGCATAAGGATGTAATTGAAATTCTAGAATTATGGGCCCATTGAGCTCAAAATTCATTCCTTTTATAGAAGAATTTGAGGAATGAGAGGTCAAGATTGATTTGTGAAGAGAGGTGTAGTTTGAATCTTTGGTGATCTGTGTGAGGTGATCCAAGTGATTTAACTCTCATTGGCTAATGGATTGACTTTCCATTTTACAAGTGAAGATTTATTTAATTCATTTTAATTAATTACCTTAGCCATGTATTTAATTATTTTGATTTAATTAAATAGACCAATGTAATTAATGTGAGTTGGTGATGAGATCACTTTGATTTTTAGGAGATTAAATTGATTTAAATAAATTATTCCAATTAATTGAGTAATTGTCTGATATAATTAGGGTTATGATCACACTTCAGCAAAATAGGGTCTCTATCCAGAGCATACAAAATTAGGGTGGTTACAGATATAGTCCCATGTTAAGTATCACCGAGCAATATATGGATCACAAAAAAATCTTTGTTCATCTGTGATGGCTATTGAGGACCGTGACTCAAAGTATACTTGAACACCCATTACTGGTATCCAAAAAATCCTCCACACATCCTCCAGAGTGACCATCATCTCTCCTATTAGAAAATGGAAGGTTTTGTGCTTTGAATTCCATCTCTCAAAAAGAGCAGTCAACAACCCTTGATTTACCTTGATGTCAGGTAAATCTATCAAACTACCTAGCCCGAGACAACCCACAATATGTCGCTCATCGTCAGTGAGCTGGTCTGTAAAGATAGAGACACGAGTCAATCTTGGGCTACGAAAGGAAACAACTCCTAATCCAGTCTGAAAAATATTAATCAAGTATGTAATTAGTCAGGGATAAAGATATCCTATATAGGCAGTTGACAGATCAAACAAGCAATCCAAATTAGAAAAATGTCAAGACAAACTGACTGGTTTACTAGAATGGACATAAGATGGACTCAGAATAACTTTTCTAGTAGATGTGATTCAGGATTTCTCAGATGCGCACATTCATTCACATGCGACCTCAAATTTTTTGGATGCGATACTATTCTGACAAGATGCGACCCAAAAATTGGATGCGATCTTGTTTACACAGGATGTGATACTAGGGATTTAGTAAATACATGGGGAAAATTTAACAAGATGCAACAATGTACCTTACACTGGATGCAAGCTCATTTTTATGTATACGACAGAAGAAATCTGGTAAAACCATATGCCACTTGGGTTTTATGAGATGTGATGCAGAATACAGGATGTGACACTAAAGTAAAAAGGGTATAACTAATTACACATGTGTTGAAAATCATAATGGAAGATATTAAATGAAATGTCACAATGAACTCACTGGAGGCGTGTAATGGGCGGGTCTGCAATGTCGACGGTCGAGCTGAAATCTATGCCTTTCTACAGGGACTACCATCTTTTTCTCTAGAGCTCGTAAATTACCAAGATAAAAAGTGCAAATAAAATTGTAAATGACCTTTTTGGGATTATTTTAACCCCTTAGGGTTATTTTTGGACCTAGTTCAAACTGAGTAGAATAGTCCTACAGAATTAGTACTTCATCAACATATTGGGATAGAAATTAAACCTAGGGACAACAAGTAATTCAAATATAGTAATAACTTGACAAATTTAACTGACCTAATGTAGTTATCAAAACTAGTTAAACAAGAAGCATATTAATTGCAGAATTGATCAAAATGTGTAGAAAAGGATACAAAATGCTTGCAGAAGGTTTCCAAAATATTCCTAAACAAACTATATAAGTCAACTAAAATTGATCGTGGAAAAAATTTGGTCAAACCTAGGTCAAGAAAGGTTCAAAGCTACTCAAAATTAGTCAACCAACCTACGAAAGCTTATCAGAAGAAACAAGAACCTATCTTTGATTAACAACATCAGGTCAAATTATCAAAAGCTTGGTCAACTCATCAAAATTGTTTAAATATGGTCAAAATCTCATTTTTAAAGTAGTCAACCTTGGTCAAATTATGTTCCTATCAACACATATTCACTCCAAATCATATCCTAATTGATTCTTCACACATTATTATTTATCCAATCACATCTAGTATCACTTTCTCATCATTATCAACACTTGATGTAGGGATTTAATCAACATTTATTTTGATTTTGTTTCTGAGGGGGAATGATCATACCTAAATCAATTAGTTTCTTACATTAAAATAATTAGGGATTCCAAATCAGAATTATTTATCAAATTGACTTCATCAAGAACTATGCCAATCAACGTCATCAAACAAATAGGGGCATGTCATTTTCCTTCCATAAAGTTAGGAATTTCGGATAATAGACTTCATCACAAATCATATCAAGCTAGTTATATATGCCTATGGATCCTTAAGGTTTCAGATTATCTACCAAGTATTCAGTTTCATCACATCAAATTGAATATGTTGAGTACATTCTTATTGGCCTTCGTTCGATCAAGTTTGGATTCAGTACTATCAATCTTAGTTTAATCAAGTTTAGAACTGAAATCATTAATTCAATTTCATTCAATCAGGCTCAAAATTATCAATCATCAGATCATGAGTAGTTTCATCGCTCAATATCAAACTATTCTCTAAATCAACATCAATCTATTCTTTGAAACAACGTGTTTCTCGCACGTTGATTCAAAGAGGGGAAAATGTAATCACCCTAAATTGGGCTAGTTTAACCAAAGGCCCTATTTGGATTAACTTAGGATCTTCCTCCCAATTATGCTAGCCCGATTATCCGATTACTGGCATAGTTCATCAAAATCATTAGAATCCCTAAAATCAAGCATCAACCATTATCGATAAATCAATCATTTATAATTAATTACATTAGCCTATTTAATTAAATCAACTTAATTAAATCCCTTGGCTAAAGTAATTAATTAAAGAAAATTAATAAAAGCTCTTAAATCACAACTCAGCACTAAGTGACAAATCCATTAATAGACCAATGGGAGTTGACATACATGGATCATCTCACATGGATCAATCAAGGTCTAATCATGATCACTCATTTATAATCAATCTAAACCACTCATTTCTCCTCATTTTACATAAAAGGAATGAATTTTGAACTCATTTGATCCCCTAATCTTGCATTCTTGAGCCTACATTGTAGAATTGAACTTTGAATCTAGATAGTTAAAAAATATTTCAATTTCATTATGAATTCAATTGATTTAGGCTTAATGGATTTTGAAATTAGAATCTTCCATTTTAGAGTATATTGTCTTTAATCTAGTGCATACTCTGAGAGCACTAACATAATTAGATCAATCTCTCTCTAACTAGGAAGCTATAATTTGGTCTCGATTGTTAGGTGTTGATTGATTTCTTATGGCCTAACAATGGAATTAATGAGTTATAGAGTGTTGTGTTTGCATATTTGTAGGTACAAATGAAGTACACATAAACACATATACAATAACATACATCTAATGTAAATTTCACATTGGAAGATATCTGTTGAAAAGGGATTTTGAGAATCTTAAGAGAGAAAGGGATGATGCAAGGGTTGAAATGGACCTACTCAAATACTAGGGGAATGGAAACTAAAGTGTTTAAAAAAGTGTAGTCTAAATTGAAAATGAGGGTATGCAATTTTTTATTCTACTAATACTTCATATCCTAGTGCAAAAATCTACTTGGTTTTGGGTTTTACAACTTCCATGATACACTCATAAGTGGTTATTAATAAAGGGATATCATTTTGATATTTCTCCACTAATTTTCTTGGAATACTTCTCTTTGTTTCATGTTTTGTCAAAATACTGCAAAGAAACCAGTAAATGCTTCATCTCTAGCTGTTAGATCCTTAAGCAATGCCATGTACTCATAGATTTGATGGGCTATTGGTCTTCTATAATTCTAGATTATATTCTTGTAGCTAGGAGCTTCACTTGTATAATAGAATAATATACACATAGCTATGGTGCCATACCAAAATTCATGCTTCTTCTCCTTTGGTTGCTTCATATTTTCCATTAACTATTGTCTCAATAGTTCACACATGTTATAGTTTGTATTGTTCACAACCATCTCATTGGTCTTGCTTTTTATTACATGAAAAATAGGTTTTAGGGACCCGAAACCCATTTATAACAGATTACATAGATATGATCAATAAATCCCAACATTAAAAAAATAGTGCCTAAGGAACAATAAGCCAACAAGATAGAAAGAATAGAGAAAAAACCAGCATACAACCAGTAGCCAGAAAAAATCCAGCAACAAGACAACAAAAAGGAGCAAAACAAAAAATACTACGCAAAGTTTTTAAGAAGCTCGACAGATTCAATCTCCAAGTGAGTCATCTTTTTAGCAACAGCCATGAGATCTTCAATCTCCTTAGTCACCTTGAGGGCCTCTTTCTTCTTGGCACTGACACAATTCCTCCTCTTGGTACATGCATTCTCTTTAGGGATAGTATCCTTCACCTCTCCACATGGACAATGACCTTCTCCTGGTTGATTTGTTCCAACTTCCCCACCAGAATCTTCAAATTCTCAATAGAGGCCTTAAGGATCTTATAACTTTGTTCCTCAATTTTCTTTAGGGTCGCATCAATGTCATCAATCCTAGCTTTCATGGCATCAAATTTATTGTCAAAATCTATAGCCATAGCATCAACATCACCCAAGGATTTAGTTAGATCTTTCACATTATCAGAGAAAATACTCTCCTTTCCCACACTGAGCATTTATAGGGCATCCAACTTTCTAGACAGAGCATTCTATTTGATTTTGATCCCCTTCACCTCCTAAGAAACCCAATTTATAATTTTGTAAAATCCCAAGGCACCATTTTTTTCCATTTGAAGGATAATATCTTTACTGTAAACATCTAGGTCACTAAAAATGGCACCTTCCCCGAAGGGCTCATAATCAAAGTTGACAACTTCCTTACCACCATGATAAATACCATCATCTATGATCACATTATTCTAGTAAAGATATCCCTTGGTGTACCTCCAACATTGGGGGATTTAGGAGGAGAGGAGGGAACAGGAGTTAAACCCTTATCTTTTCTAAGGGTGCTAGATAGAGAAAGCTTAGTTTTATTTTTTTAGAGGGGAAGCCACAAGCTCTTCCTCAGCCTCAGTGTCTGAACCCCCATCATCTTCGGTCTCATCCTCCTTCCAATCACTTCCAAAATCCTCAATAATTTTTTTCTTCTTCCTAGACCCCGAGCTCAGGATCTTCTCGTTCTTCTTGACAACCAAGGAGGAGGAAGGAGTGTTAGTTTTCCCTTTCTTCTTAAAAACTCGCTTAACAAAGGTATCCACATCCCCCTTGGCCTCCATTTTAGAACCTCATCCTCATCATCCCTTTCACCATAATTCTCATCTGAGTCCACATTTTCAATAATAGGATGCTCAATAGTATGAATTTTAAAATATTCATAAATTAATACCATAGGACCCTCATGGAGGTTCAGATTGCTACTCGGGTTAGCCCTAGCATCAACAATGTTGGCACTCAAATAACTATACAAGTAAAAAGGCATAATACCTTTTCCTCGTAGCAGAAGTGGTTGAGGAAAATGAAATGGTAACCATAGACACACATAAAATGTCCATCCAAGGTGAAGTAGTGCATGATTGTAGATAGAACCCTCTGCCAAATCATCTTGATTACGGTTGGGGAAAAGTAGTTTTTATTGTTTTTAACCAGCCTTTGCTTCTCTTCCTCCTCCTTGGGAAACCTTTTCATAGAGGCCTTCATGATCTTATTATCCCTATAAAACTTAATTCCCTCAAGGGGAAGCCCTCTCACTTCAGAAATAATCCCTTCATCAATAATCACATTTCTCCCATAGATATTCATGCATCCACCCCACCATTCTTTCTTTAAAAACATCGTAACCACAGGGTTACAACCATGGACTCTCTCCATAAACACAATCACTTTACCATTCTAAAAAAGCTTCCAGACCCTAGGAATTAACCTCCAATTATCACACACTAAGGGATCAATTCTCTTCTTGTCGCCTCTCATACCATGCATATCAAGATTAAAGTTCACAATATAAATGGAACAAAGAATAAACAACAGATAGCAGGTATTTTTGTCACTACAAAATTTGGCAATACTAGAACCAATTAACGCCTTAAACACCCAAAAATTGTGTGAAGGCCCTAGGAAATAATTATCCAATATGTCAAAAGGATTGATATCATCATAAATCATAATAAATATATCAATTTGCTACATCATTGGAATTAGTGACATTAAATCCCACTTTCCCAAGGGTATGATCAAGTCTTAAGATGGCATTGGCATCATCACTAAACTTCATCTCACCATACCACATGATGAGTGAGTCATCTTTAATTCCAACATTGGCTAGCCAGTCAGCTATAGTAGTTATTTCCCTATAGTCATGGGAGATATGAATTTTATCAAAAGAATTTATAATATCCAAGGAGGATGATATTAAGTTACTAATAGTCCATGAGGGGGATTAAATAATTTTAAGGCATCTAATGATATTGTTAGAGCCTGCCTCAATCCAGATGTTAGATTAGTTCAACTTCTTGGCAAGATTCAAGGCCCTTATCATCTCTTATCACTCCCCCACACCCATCTAGCCCTGGATTACCCTTGGTCACCCCGTAAAAGTTAATATTAACCCAACTATTAGGAAGGAAGTTCCAGATACAACCTTCTCTAGCATTCTTGGAAGGTGAATTGAGATTCGCCGCATAGAGATCCCCCGGTTGGTTGATACTCAGGTTTGTAAGAATCCCCTTCATAGTAGTGGTAGTATTGGAATTATCACAGAAATATTTGCAAATATTTTCAAATACAATATTAGAGAGGAGAGTTGTATCTCAAAAGATATGATTATTCTACTCCTTCCAAATTCCCCAAAGAAAGTGAAGCAGGATAAGGGACTGAATAGATTTCACAACCTTGTTGGAACTAGGGAATCACCATTGCTTGAAAAGATATTAAACATAATTAGGAAGAACCAAACATAAGTTGCAGAACTACACAATTCTACTCCAAATAGAGGCAGAGAACGAACAATGAATAGCTAAATGATCTACAAATTCCTCTTCCTCCAAAAAAAGGTATCATCGAATGGGAATGAAAAATCCTTTGGGACATAAATTGTTAGTAGTTAAAATTTTATTTTGAAAAATAATCTAGATAAACATATTCACCTTAGGGATAAGGCTAGGAAACTAGGCCTTAGACCAACAAGGTGAGGGTTCTTGAGTCCTAGCCAGAAGAAGGAAAACAAAGGCCACTCTATAAGAACCAAAGGGGGAGCCTGACCAAATGATATTTTCTTCCACCTCAGGACATAAGATCACATAATGGAGATCCTCCCGAAGAGGAAGGAGGGAATTTTTCATCCCCTAAAGATCCACCCACTGGTTAGAGCCCCAATAATCAACAACAAAAGTGAAAAATCTATTTTTACTATCCTAAATGAAAGGCATGAAGGAATCCATTTCACTCAGGGGGGTATCCCAAAGCCATTTATCCTCCCAAACCCTTATTTTCTCCCATTACCAACTTTCCAAGCAACACCAAGGGCACCAATATTCTTAGCCTTCCAAACTTGGTTCAAAATTTTGGATCCCAAGGGAATGTCTTGAGATTGGAAGAGACTGCATCTATCAGGGAAAGAATAAAGATACTTACTTCTCCATATAACATTCCATTCTAAAGGCCTCTCATAAATTCTCCATATTTTCTTAGAAAGAAATAAAATGTTAAGAGATCTAATACATCTCATCCCCAGGCCACCCTATCTTTTAGGTTTATAAACTTTCTCCCATGTAATTAAGGAGATTCTTTTCTTGTCTTCCACCCCCAACCATAGGGATCTTTTCTGAATTTTTTTGATGGCCTAATCATACTTGAAATATATTATAAATAGGCTCAAAGCATAAACAAGGATGCTTTGCAAGGAGGATTTCAAAAGTTGGACCTTAGCAACTTAACTCAACAAAGATCCTTTCTAGATAGTGAGATTCCTATTAAATATTTCTACCAAAGAGTCCCATAAAGAGTCTAGGGCATTCAATCCTAAATGAAGACTGAGGTAACAATCTGGAAGCACATTGATTTGGCACCTGAGGATAGTCGTAATCTGATGTTGTCATTCCACATGAGTATTAATTAAAAAAAAAACTTGTAGATCAATTGATTAGTTGTCCTGAGTCACGAATATAACTATTTAAAGATTTATTCAAAACTTTAGCCTCTTTATGGAAGATGGGCCCATTAAAATGGTGTCATCCACAAACTGCTGATGAGAACAAACAATATTGGTAGAAGATAGAGTGATACCAATAATTTTCCCTTCCCGAATCAACTTATCAATGAATCTACCAAGGCAACTTTCCATAATAATAAAAAAGGACCGGCGAGATGGGATCCCCTTTTCTAAGGCCCCTGGAAGGTCTGAAGAAAGGAGAAGGGGACCCATTAACCAAAATCAATGAAGAGGGGTTCAAGACCAATTGATCAGTCAATTGAATAACTTTGTTGTTAAAACCAAAGGCCTTGACAATTTTGAACAAGAAATTCCAATCAACCCTATCATAAGCTTTAGAGAGGTCCAACTTCATGAGAAAACCTTTCTTTTTAGAAACCTCCAGGAAGTGAATGTTCTCATAAATGGTAATAATAGAATCCAAAATATACCTCCCAGGAAAAAATATGTTCTGATGGGGAGATATGAGTAAAGGGAGGAATTTAAGGATACTCAAGGTAAGAACTTTAGAAATAATTTAATAGAAAGAGTTTCATAATTTGATTGGATGAATTTTTTCCAAAGAATCAACACCAGCCCTCTTAGGAATGAGCACCAAAAAAGTAGCATTAATTTCCTTCAACAGATTTTTGGCTCCAAAGAACTCCTTAACTTCATTTACAACATCTTTTTTGAAAATACCCTAGAAAAGTTGGAAGAAGAAAATAGGGAAACCATTAGGGCCTGGAGCTTTGTTACCTTCAAAAGAGAAGAGTGTAGATTTAACCTCTTCCTCAGTGGGAATCACAACAATAATTTGATTATCTTGCTCTCCAAAAATCTTTGGGACGCCCTCCAAAAATTGAACTTGAGCCGAGGGATCAAGATTATCATGATTCCTTCCTTATATATTCTTCCTCCTCATATGATATCACATTGATAGAAAGATGAGAAATATTGTTAGATACCTTATGTTTCCAGAACACCTCCTCCTTGGCTATAATATCATGATATTTCACCAAAATTGCATTTTTAGTATCAATATATACATTACTATATCCCTCATATTGAATCCTATCATGCACCTCTTTCAATTCTGGTTTGATAGTCTCTATAGTCATAAAAATATCCCCAAAAACCTCTTTGTTCCATTTTTTAATACTGTCTTTAACAAATCTGTGTTTTTTGGCAACTTTGAACACAACAAAACCCTTCAACAAAATGCTCCACCAATCCCTAATACATGAGTCAAGATTGGGATGGGAGGTACACATCTTCTCAAATCTAAAACAAAAGTTACACTTGCTAGAGATTGGGTCAGCCACAAAAGAGATAGGAGAGTGGTCACAATGAATCCTAGAAAGAGTAGTGGTAGACTCTATACCAATCATTAGATATGATAGCATGATCAACATGGACTTGGATAAGTTTTTCCCCAATTCTTCTATTAGACCAAGTGAAGCTAACACCATGTAGCTCAAAATCATGAAGGGCTTAATTATTGATGAAATCCATCAAATCTAGGAGACTATCCAACTGGGAGGATACCCCAAAAAAAATCTCTTTCTCATTCAAATAGGTATTAAAATATCCCATAACTACTCAACTATCATTGATAAACTTATTTCTGCATTCTTCCAATCTTTTCAAAAACAATTTTATACCAAGCTTGGTATTGGGGGCATATATGTTTGACAAGAACCCATGAGGTACCATCCTTGATATGATTAAATCTAACTAAGGCCAGGTTATCCTCTAAAGATAACATATCCCCTTTGATATGATTCATGTTCCAAAAAATAACAATCCCTCCAGAAGCACCATTAGAACTCCCACCAAGGACACTGCAGTGCTTGAAAATTTTGATTTTCTCAAACATTTCCTTAGTCATTTTAGTTTCTTGAATCAAAACAATGTCAGGTTTGTGGTCCCTAACCAGGTTCCTAAGAACATCTTGTTTATGAGGATCATTTGGGCCCCTAATATTCCAAGAAATTATTTTCATTTTTACTTGGATTACATACCTCATGGATGGTCTTCTGTGTACCATCAACAATATTCTTTCAAGCTTCCTCCTCCCTTTTCTAGTTGGCATACTTTCTACCTAGAGAGGAGAACAGGGATCCCACAACATATTTGGCTCTATTTATAGTGTTGACAGCCTACCGAGGGGTAGATTTGGGTTTCGAATTAGGTTTAGAAGTACCCCCTTTTTTCCTCTTTTCTTGTTGAGGACAGTCGTAAAAGGCACCTCCTCCTCTTGCACTGTATCAGAGGTTTCCAACCCAGGTCGTACCATATTGGCATTATTCTCAAGACATTCTTCATCTCCCCATTTAGTGGTTATCTTAGATATGGACATAGGAGGTGAGTTAGCCTTAGGGAATGTGGATTTCACCACATCTCTTAAACTAATAAAAGTCAATTGTAAGGTGGGAATACACCCAGAATGTTACATAGATGGGCATCCTCAATTTTTAAATTGCTCACCTCCTCTTCAAAAACTAATTTGGAATCTTCATTTTCATTAGTGTCCTTGTCTTCTTGGATTTCCCCTTCCTCAATCAGATCTTCCTGAATATGAGAGTACAACCTCTCCTCTCCTCCTTTATTTTCCTTGTCAATCTTGAGGTACCATTGGCAGGAGGTCAAATCCACATTCTCATCCTGATTCACCTAAAGAAGAGAATCAAGGGAATCGGGGATGACCACGTCCAGATTCACCTAGTTTTCCTCAAGAACATTATCTATTTGGGGGTCTCCTTTTGATTATCCCCACTCTTATCTGCTTCCTTCACAATCCATTTCTTTTTATTCTCCATGGGTTTCTTTTCCCTCTCCTTTAGTGGGAGCAAAGGGCATTTTTCGCCCAGTGACCCACTTTTTGCAGTGGAATCAAGCAAAGGGGACACTTTCAAACTCTACATTTTGGGTCCATTTCCCCATTTTTGAGACAATATCAATGGTGGATGATATATCTATGTCCTATCTAATCCCCACACAAAGTATAGCATATATAATCTGAATCCTAGCAGTAGTCATTGGATCTATGGAAACAATCTCCCCAAAGAATCTATGTAGGCCACTAAAAACTTCCTCAAACCATAACTCCATGGGAAGACCAAGAAGCCTGACCCAAACTAGGGCTTTGGAGAAGAAAAAGTCATTAACATCCAGTTTAGGGGCCCACTTTTGAAGGGAAAGTGAGGACTTACCTACCATCCATGGCCCCATGCCTAAGACATTTTCCAGATCTTCCTCGCAAAAAAAATTAGAGGAGAAGAATCCCTTAGGCATCATAAAAATTTCCACTTGCCCTTTGAGGATCCATTTTCTTTTAGCAAAGGATCTGACCATGTCAATATTTGGTCTTGGTCCCAAGAACTTCCCTACCAGCAACATAGTCATGAGGGAGATATGATGTGTTAGTAATAATTGAGATGGGGGGTGAATCAGTGGCCTCAAAAATTTATCCAATTTAAACTTTAATCCACCAATCAATACTTCTCAAATTATTAAGTCCCAACAAGATGCATGCCTTTGAAATATTTGAAACAAATAACTATCTG
>MU228229.1:1950162-1972590 GCA_018584345.1 Thuja plicata
CAATGATATTTTGTACAAGTATCATTTCCCCCTTTATTTGATATTAAGGGCAAAGGTCAATTACCTTAGAGTTTATCAAAAATGTGTGAATGAGAAGACTTCATGTCTTCCATCATTTTCTCCCATTTCTCATTTAGGTTTTCTAGAGTCATTTTCTCAATTGTTATCTTTGCATGCATATCATAGATGTTTTCTGCTACAGACATCTCGGGAATTGCTATCAGTTTCCTTGCAGAACTGATATGTTGTTGTAGTAGTGTAAGATTTGGCATAAGTTGAGCTTGTAGCTCAGTTACTTCTTCTTTGAAACATGTCTCTGCCTCCCACATCTCTTGCATTAACTATTTTACCTTAATTATCTTCTCATAATGCATTTTGATGGCATTGTCTCCATCTGTGGTTAAGCTACTAGCACTATTTTCTAGATCTGTATCTAGCTTAGCTATGTTGTCACTATTTTCTTGAGTGAACTTTTCTATTGTGATTAGCTTTTGAATTAAGGTTATAGCTTCAAATATGATGGGGACTAACTCAGATATGAATTCTAACAGCTTTACCTTATTCTCAGCCACTTCTTGGCTGATGTTCTCTAGGATCTTTTATTGGTACTTCATTTCTGTTCTCTCCTTAATTGCTTTCTCAGCATTAATGTTCTGAGTTGTGATGGTGTAGATGAGGATAGATAGTTGATCAAGTATAGGCTTGCTTTGATCAATATAAATATTAGGTACAATTTGGTGTAGAATGTCCCGTGTTATCTACAGTACCATGGAGTCCCTACGTTGTTTCTTACGCTTTTCTTGTAATGCCTTCCATTGGCATGTCTCTCCATATTCTTGTAGTGCATCCATGTCAAGTGTAGAGGGGTCACACTTTGGTATTCCAATGATTTCATCTAGTGTAACCTCTAACTTGTCCTTCTTTGTCTTCTTCTTCCTCTTTTGTGACTCACTGGAATGTAGCACCATTGCCAATTTTTCACCATTTTCTATTATGTTTGATGATGTGACTTGTTGTGCTTCTTTCTGCTGCTTTGCATCGGTTTTAGCTCATCGGGTGTCTGCAAACATCTCTACATTCACCTTAGCATCATTGGTAGCACCTTTGTATGTTTTCTCAGGAGTTCCATCTTTTGGTTTGTCTCCTTCATTGGTGTCCTTTGCATCATCTATTTTGGTGTTCTCATTCTTGCCTTGAGTTTCCACATCTTTGTCCTTTTCTCCTTCTGTAACCTTGTTAGTGGTAGTTACAACTTGAGTATCTCTGATGTGTTGTTGACCATCGGTGTTGTCTTTATTTTCTTCTTCTCATGCATCCTTTGGAGTTTCCTTGTCAGGTGATTTACTTATTTGTTGCATGATATTGATAGCTTGTATTAATATTGGCAATTTTCCTAGAATGTTCATCTGTGTGCCATCAATTGGTATGTCATGTTCATTGGTTGTATATTTTGTAATAGTGACATCTTCATCCTTATTGATTTCATTTGCTGGGTCATCGGTAATGTCGATGACATTGGTATCCACATTATTTTCATTTGTGGTATCATCCCATATTTCATCTACCACATCTACAGTATTATTCCCTATTGTATCATCTTCCTCTTTATCCAGCTCAATGGATGTATCATCTTGGTTTGCCTTATCAACATCTTTTTGTTGAAGTTCTTTGTCGGGGTTGTCTTTCTCAACTGGCCGGTTCATGATTTTGCACCATTTATTGTGACTTTCCTTTTCAAGTTCAATCAACTTGCCTTCAAGAAATTTGTATTCCCTTAGCTTTGGTGAGAATTCTTTATTGTGTTTCTCCATCATTTCTTTTATCTCTACCTTTGTTGATTCAAGCGGCATTAGAGACACAAGTACTCTTTCTCTGATTTCTTTCTCATTTGCCAAAGCAAATGTCCAATGGGAGGATAATCTATCCAAGAGTTCCCGTGGAACATACTTTCCTTCAAATTGCATAGGTACATATTTGAAGTTATACATTTTAGCTATCAGGGCTTCCTCTATTTTATTTTGATCTTCTTGATTTATTTTCTCCCATTTTCTAATGTGTGGATTAGTAATGGATCTAGAATTTGCAATATAAATACAAATGTCATCAATAGTCTCAGGTTCTTTTACCTTGACATTTTCTACCTCTAAGGCTTCATCTCGCTCGGTGTCCTCTATGTCCTCTCAGGTTCTGATGTATTTTCTACCCTTCTTTTTTTGTCCTTGTTTCGATGCAGGAGATTTTCTTTTGTAAGTCCTGACTTTTCATTTCTCAAGAGGTGAAGGAGTAGACTCTTTGGGCGTTTGGCTTGTGGTCCTTGAAGAAGTTGTAGTTCTTGGTTTCTTTTATGGTGGAGGAGGTGGCGAATCTAACTTTGTTTCCTCTGAGTCACTATTTTCTTCATTTTTACCGACAGATACCTGTTCTTCAGTTTCCTCCTCTTGTTTAATTTCTTCAGCCTGCTGAGCTTCTTCCTCATCTACTGATAGAATCTTCTTGAGATTCTTTACCATTTTGTCCTTCTTCTTGACTATCTTTTTGACAACTAGGTCTGATTTAATTCTTGACTTAGCTTCTTCATATGTGCCAAACCTTGGTTGCTTTTTGTCCAATAGTTCATTGATTAAGGCATCAATTTCCTTTGTTGCAAGATCAATGTTGATCTCATATTCCAGTGGTTAAAACCATGGTGTCCTTACTACTATAGGTTTGATGAAAGTATGATATGTTTCAACCATGAAGCATATCTCATCCTTATATTTCTCGATGAGTTTCTCGGGGATTCTTACCCTCTTTTGCATTCGGTCTTTGAATACATTAAAGTATTCATCCATGACTGTTTCAAAATTATCTCCCAGTGCAGCTATGTGCTCACTAATTTGCATGGTGACCAGTTTAGTGTTGTCCCATTTCACATCTCCTACTGATGGGAACTTCTCTTGAAAATAAAATAAAATACAATTGATTAGTGAGCCAAACTTATAGGTGTTTGACTTTTCATTCCTAATTTTCTTTAGATTTTCCTTCAACTGATTCAAGAGTAGCTCAAATAAGTCCAACTGTGTGCCTTTATTCACAATTTGTAAGTTGTGTCCATAGCACCTGATGCAATACTATTTAATCCATTGGCTTGGAAGAATTTGTAGCCCAATACACATGCACCAAACTTAATCTCATCATCGGTTATTGTTATCACTTTCAATCCACGGCCATCCCATTTGGCTCTTGTCATCTTTTCGGTCTCTGCCTTTGGTAGATGCTTTAGTGTCTTTACTTTATCGGTTACGGGGTAACTGGTGACCGCATGGATGAAATCTCAGGTGATTTCCTTCAGCTTGTCCAACCATAAATTATTTTTATGCATTCTGCTTAGTACTAACTGAATCCAATCAGTTTTGAAGACCTTCGAAAACTTTAGGGCATTGGTAAGCCCTTTTACCTCAATATGTTTGTGCTCTTGTTTCAGGGTTCCATCATCATTTAAAATCTTCTTGTAAGCTTCTTCCATCTCTAATGTTCCAATCTCCATAATTTTTTGGTGTATGAAGGATCGAACATCTTCAACCAGAAAAACCCTAGGTGGAATGCACAAAAATGCACCAGCATCATTGGGTTGTGAAGCAACCTCTAGATGGATCTTGTAATTGGGTTCCTCACCTATAGTGTTCTTGATGAGTTTGAACTCATCCTTCTTTGCATTCTTATATTTCACGGATTGTGAAGTTGATGCCATTTTTAGAAAATTAGGTCTTCTGTGTAAATGCGTGAAAATGGAGTTGTCAGTCTTGAAGAACTTACGTTTCATGATTGCAAAGATCTTTGAACTGATTTGGAGTGCTTGGAGGATGAGTTATGATTTCTCTGTGGATTGAATGCTTTCTGCTCAAAATTGCCTTCGCTCGCTCTGCTCTGGGTGTCATGACAAATGAAGCATTTTGATTCCCTATTTATAGTTGTTTCCCTAAAATGTGTGTCATAAATGCTCACCAAATCATCGGTGTATTAAGACTGAGTTCATCGTGAAGACTTTATTTCCATCGGTGTCACTTACAATGTTTCAGAGTAGTCAATGTTCACTCTACTTTTACCAATAAGTTTTGATAACATAGACATCTTGTTCATGTGCTTTGTTTACCGATGTGGCTTGGTCAATACTAACAACTTTTTCTTATAACTGACATCTCTTGGTAAATGTAGGCAGTCTTTTCTTTAAGTTTATACCGATGGGTTTCGGTATATATGCTCGAAGACATAGTTCTTTCATATTTCAACAAGTATAACCATGATGCATCTTTCTTATGCTAGTTTGGAATTATTTCATCATATTATGGAACTGATGTAAAGTAATTTCTTAGTGTTTAATGCAGTTCCATACTTACTTGTTCTGCTTAGGTGGGGTTGGTGATGTCACCAGTTCCATTGGATGGGGTGTCACCATTTGCATTGCTCATTCCTGCTTCATCATTTCTTGAATCTTTTCTCCACATCTTTTCTCTTTCCTTCTAGATATCTTCAATGGTGTTTCCATTGGGATAAGTGTTTGTCTCTGTCATTTGGTCTCTACAGTCCTTTTTGAGATGACCAACTTTGTGACAGTGTAAGCATGCCATTCTGGGGTTTGTCCAGCCTCTATACTTTCTTGTCCATAGTCTCATACAGTTTGCAGCAATGTGACCATATCTTCCACATGCTATATAATTTGTCCAAGTATTGTAGTCCCATACATACTAATTACCAACATTCTTTGGTTGATATGTAGTTTATTGACCTTTTGGCTTCCATGCTTGCCTTTTATTTTTCCAGCATTCAAGAATTGTGTGCCCATTCATTTTTCAAGTGGGGCAGTATTTGTCCATGTAGGTTTCCTTCTTTGGTTGATCCATCTTAGACTTACATTCATATGCTTTATGTCCTTTCTTGTTATATTTATAACAAAATCCAATGAATGAAGATGTAGAATTGGAATACCTTTTGTTTTGCCTTTGCATACATTTGATGTGTGACCTTTCTTTCCATAGTGTTTGTATGTAAGCTTTATTGGTCTTGGATTTTCATAAACATTCTTTGGATTGGATTGATTTGATGATTCTCAATTTTTGGTAAAGCCTAGACCGTTGTTGTTGTTGACTCTTTGTTGTCCTTCTAGAAAATCGTCCATTCTTTTATTTCTCTCTTCAAACTTTCTAATAACTTCATTATGTTGTTGCTGAATTCTAACCTCATGCTTTAGTTTTTCATTCTCTTCTCTTAGTTCCCTGATAATCTGTATTCTTTCAATGAGTTCAACATTCATTATGTTTTCTTCTTGACTCATAAGAATAATCTGATTTGTGAGCTCATGGTGATGCTCAGCATGTCTTTGAATTTCTAACTCCTTTTCTTTTAGTTTCTCTGTAATCTTCCTCCTGTCATCAGTAGATAGTGTTCTTTCTATTTCATCTTGTCTAGCAGAACTCGTCACATCAATCACTCTTACCATCTGGGTCTCTTGACCGATTTGCAACATCTTTATTTGCTCTGTCAGATGTTGATTGATCTCATTTAGATTTGTGATGTTCTCTTCTGATGTATCTGATGCTTTGCTTGCATTTGATCCTGAAGACTCAAAGAAATCTTGAATCTCTTCTTCTTGATAATTTTTTTCATTTCTTCGAGTTTCCATTCCTTTCCTCTCATCCAACAGCTCTCTCATCGTGATTCTTAATTCTTTATATTGTTCATAGAACATCTATATCTCAAGATTTTTATTCTCAATATTTTTATCAAGTTTGTACTCCTCCATTGTATGATCTTTTCTCTTAAGCCTTTGAGCTTTCCAAGAAGAGACTTAGCTCTGATACCAATTGTTGGGTTTAATGGGAAGTAGTACTGAGAAGGGAGGGGTGAATCAGTACCTCTAAAAAAAATTCCTATCCTTTAATCAATTAACCTTTGTAATCAATTGCACATCCATTAAATCTGATCTACATTATCTTTGTGTATGTTATATCAATTCATAACATTAATAAACATGTGATTCATTCATAGAAACATTTATGAACATAATTGACACATAACACAAGATATGATATTGTAGAAAACTCATGTTAGGAAGAAAAAATTGTGGTGGGGATGGCACTCACAAAACTTCACTATCTATAGAATGGAAGGGGCCGGTTAAGGCTTAGAATTTATCACTTCTGATGATCTACCTTGTTAGGAGTATCGTTGGAGACTTTTTAAAGTCTAATTTGTTAAGAGCTTTTAGAAACACTATTAAGTGTGCACTTGGTTAAGAGATTTGATATTGGACTGTTAAATCCACCTTTCTTGATAGGAAATTTTACACTTTGCTCCACTTGTTAGAATGATAGAAAATTACAAATTGAACTGGTAAATGCAATCTCCTATTTCTGATATAGATCCTATGTAGTTCACATAAAAATAATATTACCTTAGCTGTGATTGAATAATACCTCTGATTATCGGTTTCCTCTGTTCTTGGTTCTACTAACCAAATTCTTCTTTTTCTATTCTGGTTCTTGAAACTCTCAATTCAATCCATAGATGTGCTCATTTTGTTCTCCTCTTTCTTATACACACACATTCTAATGAATGATTGCATCATCTATTTATAGATGGATTGATTTCATCGAGTTGTGATAAAAACAATGTTAACTCTGAGATCAGGTTTACAACTTGCACCTAGATCTCCTAGTCTATGTGTTTTAAATCAGTTAGACTGATTAAAACACTTACATTAATGTTTCTTGTCCCTAAAGAAATGGATTTAAAACAATTAAGTATCCTATAAATAGAATACACTTGCTTTATCTGACGTGGAAGTTAGATCCACTTTTTGTGGGCTGCAACTGACTTTTGTTTTTGTCTGTCAGTCATGCTTGACTGTCCTTCTGGTTTCACTGTCGATTGCATTGTATCTATTTCATCTGTCTGCACTATAACTTGCATTTTGGGTTCCTCTCTCGGGTTCCACTTTAACTCTTTGTATTTTGATTGTCGGTTTACAAACTACCTTGTGTCATTGGTTCTCTCTGTACTTAGTCATTCTTGGTGATCTTCTAATCTTATCTTCAGTTTTCCCTTTATTGTCTTTCGGTGTAAGCTTACCGAACGTGTTGTTTGAATACTAATGAAAAATTAATGTCATCAATTTTCTCCAAATCTAATCTCAGGTTCACCTCCTCTTTTTCTATTTTTGTATATTTCTTTGTATTTCCTTTAGTTATATTATTTAGAGATTCCTTAGTTTTTTTTTTTTCAACTTATATTTTCAAACCAACAATATTTTCATTTGCTTGTTTTTTATTTTTTCTTTCCTCCTTATGTCTTTCACTTAATTTCTTGGTATGTTCCCTTAGTACTCATGTACTCATTTTCTTCTTTGACATTTTCTTTCAAATATCTATTTCTTCTTTGACATTTTCTTTCAAATATCTATTTTCACTTTCAACATTTTCAATATCTTCAAGAGCTTATTTAAGTTCCCCATCTTTGTCAAGCAAACTTTTTTCTTCTAAAAATTCTTCAGGAACATATTTTTTTAGATGTCATATGTTCAACCTCCAATATCTTACTCAAGTGGTTAGGCTTAATCAAGGAACTAGGCTTTGAGTCCAATTATTTAACATCCAAAATATTGTGGGGGGTGAATTAGTATTCCCTTGAAATCTTGAGAAATTTTAAACAACAATCAACATAGCATGATCAATTGCAGTAGAGAAAGAAAAACAATAATACAAACACAACTCATGACACTCATATTTTTACATGAAAATCAATAAGAAAAAAACCATGGAGAGGGTTAACTCTCAATTTCTTATAACCGGTTACAAAATATTACAAAGATTCTCATTTCAAGGGTCATTGCCCATTAAGACTCATTGCTAGAGGGCTCAATGCCCAATAAGTATACAAAATATTTGAACTATTATAATTGTATTTCATATTTTCATGAATTACAATTCTATTGAAGCTCTGTAGATTCTGCACACTTCATTAGATTTTAATTGATTACTCTTCACTTCACAATTGATCTCAGTATCTGTATTGCAATATCTAACTTTATATCTATATACAACTATCGTCACATTTTACCAAAAAAAATGTATCATATATATACCAATCCAAACATACTTTAGGTTAGCTCCACACACTTCATTCAAAATTGAGTCAGCTCACAAAACACTTCACATATCTCATTTTGATGAGTTGGCATAGGTATAGATAAAATTGATGCAAAATCAAAACCACTCGCTATAGTCAATCCTTAGCAGTACCCCAAAATTGCAAGACTCTAACAAATTGTGGACATCCTGAAGTACATAATCTGAAACGAGGGAAACAAAGAAACTGCTAGATAGAGCTTGAGAACTTTATCACTTTGATACCCTATAATCATACCACATGAAAAATTAAAATTAAGTACTACTAGAATCCATAAATAAACTGTCAAAAGAAAAAATAAATATCTATAATTATAGAGGAATGTAGACCAAAAAGTGAAATAGAGACATAGTCAACCATACATAACATACTGATAGACTTTTCAAATCACTCCAAAACCTGTCAGAGATCTTCGTGCTCATATTTCTAGGAGAAACACAACATCAATGACAATATTCTATCAGTACTAACATCTCCTAAGGAAACCATAGTGGAATCTAACATATTCTATTAGTACTAACATCTCCTAAGGAAGCTATAGTGGAATCTAATAGAGCATTTTTTGAAGGAGTATTGTTGGTAGAATAGAGTGGGACCCCAAATCCCAAAATTTTAAGAGTGCTAAAAGGAGTTGGATTTGAAAATTTATATATGGGATCTCATAAGTGCACATGGTCACCTGTGAAAAGAACGTATAGTGGTGATATCCAACACTAGTCCACCATGTGGGTGTGGAATGGGGAGAAGGGATCCAAAAGATTAGTTGATAAATTTTGGGCATTTAAAAGTGAGGTTCTTAGTAGAGAAACACCTTCTATAATTTAAGGTAGTCTTTTCATAATCTATATTCTGCCACCAAAGTATCTTTCCAACTTTCAATGATATCATGACAGGGAGACCAATGGAGAGGTCCATCTCCACACAAATTCTAGCACAAGTGGTGCTTTTATAGTTGATTGTTCTTCAGAAGCACATAAGTATCTTCCTAAAAAATTTCTAATAGTTTACGAACACTTCAAATCCCAAAATTGAATTGGAAGGTATGGTAATGGAACCTATTTAGATCTAATCCTGCTCCAACTCAAATTAATGAGGGTTAGTAGCACCAATTTGCAATGGGGGAAAGTAATCAGAAATACAAAGAACAAATCCATGGACAATAAAATAACAAAAAATCAAAGAGGAAACCAAACAAATGCAAACCCCAATGCTCTAAGCTTCTATTGATTCTCTCTACTCCTTCTAAAATGTTGTATGTGTGGTGCCCAGTATTGGTATCAACAACATCTGTGACTTGGGAGTGTTGAGAAAATGATATTGATTATGATCACAATAATGCTTGATGCTTTGAAAGAATCCTGCAGACTAAGTTTGCACAAAGCTTGAAATCCTGGATCCTTCAAATAGTTCTGAAGGGTTGATTATATAGAATATGGAAATAATATGGATGGTTGAGATTGATCCCTGAGATGGGAGGATGAATGGTTGAGATCAAAAGGAACTGGAGAAGTAATCAGTAAACTCCACCTCTTCAACTAGAAGAGAAGAGGTGATGTTTTAGTCAACTGAGGAGCAACCAGTAAACTCCACCTCTTCAACTTGGAGAGAAGAGGTGATGTTTTAGTTTAACTTAGGAGAAATAAGTAAACTCTGCCTCTTCAACTTGGAGAGAAGGGGTGATGTTTTAATTTAACTAAGGAGCAACTAGTAAACTCCACCTCTTCAACTTGGAGAGAAGAGGTAATGTTTAGTTAACTGAAAATTTGATCAAGAGTTACCTTTTTGAACTTGAGAAAGGATTTATTTGAATATTTAATTGATTTTTGTAATTAAAGTATTCAAACATGAGATAATTGAATTCTTTTTAATTTAGAATTGAATTATTGAGTGAAATTAAATTAATTCAATGAAATTAATTTAATTAGATGAATTAATTAACAAGTTTAAATATTTAAATTTAAACTTTAGGAAATTGAATTTAATTAATTAATAAAGATTTCCATTGATAAATCAGAAGGGGGTGCTAGCCTCCATGACTTAGCAGATAGAAATAAAGCTTTTGGAGGTAAGTTGATTTGGAGCATGTATTCCAAACCCCATTCTCTCTGGTCCGAGATTATGCAAGCTAAGTATTTAGATTCCCCTAACCCGAGTAGAGTATTTTCCATTTCTAATCCTCCCTTAGGGTCTCCTATGTGGAATTTTATGATCTCTTCGCGAGAAGTTGTAGTCAAATTTCTGTCCTAGCAAGTTCACTGTGGGGATCATGTATCCTTTTGGGAATATTCCTAGAATGGCTTCCCCCTTTGTCTTCTATAAACTCTCTTGCAGAGGTTATGAACATCTTCATTCAATTTTGGGGTGACAAGTTGGTGGACTATGTAGATCATGTGGATGTTATTTCACATAAGGCATCTTGGAAAGATCCCTCATCCCTTCTATTATCTCTTGTTCATGTTAGGGAATTCAAATCTATCCTCTCTAATAGAGTATTTTTTTAATCTAAAAATTTTGATAGACTGTTGTGGTGTCCTAAGAATGGCAGGTATTTGGTTAAGGAGGGATATGTTGCTATCCAACACATGAATAGGCAGAAGAGCCCTCACCGAGCATTCCTTTTCTGCTGGAATAAAGTTGTTCTACCTAAAGCAAAGGCCTTCTCCTAGCTTTCTCTTCAAAATAGAATCCTAACTAGTGATAGATTGGCTAGATTGAAAATTTCTATTCCATTCAATTGTATCTTGTGTGGTGAAGATGTGGAATCAGTGGATCATCTGTTTATCTTTTGTAGCTTTACATCTCAATGTTCTAGGAATTTATCATGAATAAGTTGAATGTGTCTTTTCCACTTCCCTCTTCTTTATGGGAACTCTTCCAATCTTGTCCGGTGTTGTTCTCTAATTCCTTGTTTGCATGTTTATGGATTATTATCCCATCCACTATCATCTGGTCAATTTGGTGGGAGAAAAATAAAAGTATCTTTTGAAAAATAGCTTCTCATCTCTCCTTAGTCCTTTATTCCATTGAGAGGCATATTTCTGAATAGATTAACATTATTTTCACTTCTCATTTTAATCCAAATGTCATTTTCTCTTCTTGGGATAGTCAGATCTTACAATCTTGGAAGTTTTTGTGTCTCCCTTCTTCCCCTATCTTTCCTCGTATTAGGAAAGTTCCCATCAATAGGTCTTTAATCAAATGGAAGCCTCCTCAATCCCCTTTCATCAAGTTAAACTTCAACGGTTCCTCTCGTGGTAATCCTGGTTTTGTAGGAGTTGGAATTTGTTTAAGAGATCACTTAGGGCAAGTTTTGGCTTTGAAGGCTTCCCCTATTCTTGATAACACAAATAACATGGCAGAGGCAATTGTGCTCCTAGAAGGATTAGTGTTAGCTAAAAAATTATCAATTTCATGCCTCCACATTGAAGATGATTCCTCTGTTATCATTAATGCATGTGTTAAGAAGTGCATTGATAATTGGCATCTTAAATATATATTGCAATAGGTCTGGAGTTTTATTGATTCTCTACATAAGTTCACTATCTCACATACCCTCAGAGAAGGTAATGTTATTGTGGACTATTTAGAAAATTTTGAATGTGAAAAAGTCCATCTAGACACCTTTTCTTTGGTTTGTTCTCTTGATAATTTCCCTTCCCTGATCTTGATTATTCATGATGAGTTGTGTTAAGGTGCTATATCTTGATTTGCGTAGGTTTTGATGTTTAGATATTTCTCTCATCTCAATAAGCAGAATTCTTAATGATATGTTGGGTCATGGTTAGATCAATACTTTCTCATAGTTTCATATGTAAATTAATGATTGATTTCGTATGATGTTATGCCAAGTTATTTTTCCAAGCATAATTCGCATGTCTAAAT
This sequence comes from Thuja plicata, assembly GCA_018584345.1. Classification (NCBI taxonomy): domain Eukaryota; kingdom Viridiplantae; phylum Streptophyta; class Pinopsida; order Cupressales; family Cupressaceae; genus Thuja; species Thuja plicata. The sequence continues at coordinate 1,962,208 of MU228229.1, forward strand.
TGAATTAGCATGTGATTAGACTTGTACCTTGACATTATGACATATGCGAATTGGTGTCACATTTTATTATGATTCATTGTGTTTATGTTCATTATCTTATCATCTCTTTGTATTGCGTCAGCTCAGATTCTTGGGTTCGTGTGAGGTGTCTACTCTCCTATCTTAGCAATTTTTGATTTGACAACTCTGTTTGCTTCCCATCATGTTTGATCTAAGTTGGACATTGTATACAGACATATGTGGTGATTTTCATCTGTTGTTTATAGTTTTTTCATTTACTCCCTGGTTTTCCTTTTAGATTTTGATGGGATCTTATATCTTGTGCTTAATTACACATTTATCTGTGGCATCACATTGTCCTTTTATTCTCCAGTTTGGTGTTCATTTTTTGGTTATTGTTTTATTCCTCTTCAACATTTTGTCTTTGAATTTTGTTTATGTCTACTTTCCCTTCTATTTTATTGGTCATTTTGTTAGTAGTTGATGTCACTACCTTCCTCTGTTATTATCAGTCTATGATTATAGGTTGCCTTTTAATGTCTGGGAGTCCTAGCTCTGTGGTGGGTATTAGTACTCGGGTAGATACTTGTACATCCTACTCTGCTCTTCACGTGGATTACTACCCGTGCAATTACAAAATCTTTCTTGAGGTGGAAGAGTGGGAGAAGTTGTTTGTTGGTTGCATTAAGGATGATATGTTGGCAACAGTTTTCTTTTGTGAATAGCCTCACATCCGTCGGGGTATTAAGAGAATTTCTGGTCATGATATCCTATTCCCATTTGGAAAGTGCATCAACTACCTTCTCAAATTCTATCAGTTTTCCTGTCAAATGCTTGTGACCTTCTATAATCCCCTTTCCATTTGGAACTGATAGCCTCACAGTATGTGAAACTAGAGCTGCTTGGGGGAAATAAACTTGGTAGGGAATTGCAGAAGTATGATCTGTGGGGAGGTGCAGCTCTTATTCGTGGTCTCTTTAATCACCACTCAGCCCTCAATCATCATGGGGTTTACATGGTCCTGGAAAACATTAAAAAATCTTTAGAGCGACAGTCCTTTAGGCCTGTTAAAACCATCTTGCAACAATTTAATGGCTCGCTCACTAAGGAATGTGTGACTGGTGTGCATCAAGTTGTGATTTCCCTCCTCGACCTTCTTTAGCAAGATCCCTCCCCATCTGCTCGGACTTCTAATGCTCCCTCACAAGTCACTTTTTTGGCTACTCCATCCATCCCGAATCTCAATTTGAATCTTGGTTCGGGTGGTGACACTGCTCCTTTCTTTATGGGAGTCTAAAAAAATTTCTATTATTGCAAGTTTTTTGTTCTGTTGTATTTTGTCTATTGTAGGCTTGCTACCATGTTGGAATCTTGATGGGAAACAACTCTCTCTGAGCACTCGATATTTTTGGGAGAATTTTTTTATCTTGGTTTATGTTGTATATATCTCAAATATGATTCATGGGTTCTCTACCTATGAGCTTTTGTAATGCCTAAGGGCTTATCTTCTTATACAGATTTAGGGATATTTGACTCTTGTGGTTTTTCTCTATGGGATTCTTTAATGCCTACGGGCTCTTGTAATGCCTACGAGCCTATGTAATGCCTACGGGCCTATGTAATAGTTAGGGTTAGGCTTTCGTAGAAGGGGTTATTTTCTCTCTAATTGTAACTAGCCTTAGCTAGCAAGGATGCTTTTAGCTTCTAAACTATATTTTGTATTTGAGCAATGATCAGAGTTTTTCTTTCTGGTACTTTTCTTTGGGAGCTCTTTGAACCAATTTTTTATAATAATAATAATAATATATCAAGTGGCACTGCCACCTTTCTGAAAAAAAAGATTAATTAATTAAGGTTAATTAATTCAATAAAATTAATTATTTAATTAATTTTGGGGAAATGATTAAATGATTTGGGGAATGGATTTAGAAGAAATAGATGATTAATTAATAATTAAAAAATCATTAATTAATAGATAAAAATTAGTGTTTTAATGTAAGGTCGCAAGTATGTCCATTTTAGGGTGTCTACATTTGCCCCTCTTTGATGTGTTGTGGCTAATTGCATTGTGTCAAAGAATCTTTTGTTTTGATCCTATCCTAGCTTGCCCCGATGATAGCATGTGTATTAATGCCCCCTCAATAAATTAAGCATAAAAAATGCGTTAGATGAGCATTAATTTGTTGAAAATTTGAATCGCTATATGATGATGATGAATGCATTCATATGTTAGTTATGATGTTATTAATGATGGATGCATTGATTATATGATGTATGCACATGTTTTTTATTTTTTTCTTATGCAATAAATGAATGCAAGCCTAAAATGCACAATGCGAATTATTTTATGCATGTGTTAGTTAGAAGAAAGTTAGTGAGAGACCATTTGTGATAGGAAGGGACTGAATGAAAGACAAAGTGATGAAACAAAGTCGCTGACGTACATTCCAATTTTATTCATCATTGCACCCTATTATGAAAAGGAAGAGAGTAAAATGCACCCAGATATTGACCATCTGGATACCGCTATGATCTTTGATAACCAAAAGTAGATAAATGAATGAAAGAGAACAAAATGCACCCAAATATTAACCATCTGGATACCGCTATGATCTCTGGTAAAAAGGAGAACCAAATGTACCCAAATATTGACCATCTAGATACCGGTATGATTTCTGATAAGAAAAAGTAAATTGCCAAAGAGAAAATAAAATGCACCCAGATATTGACCAACTGGATACCGCTATGATTACTTGATAACAACAAGCAGATAATAGATAAGGATTGTTCAATTATTTTCCAAGGGTTAGCTCAAATCATGGAACTACATGGCTGGCAGATATGTGGTAGCTCCTATCGCATTTATCTTGAACCATCATTTCCCCAGAATTGAATTAAAGCACTCCACAAATAACAATCAAAGAAAAAAAATCATGATCCATCATAGCTACTCTCATCACTCAGTGGTACCCTTGAGTGGCGTAAGAACATAAGTGTGAAAGATGAATTGACAACTGACTGACATGACTGACCTAGTCAATAGTTTATTGTTCCTTGATTTTCTTTATTTTGATGCTTAATTGTGTCTGGTTTCAAGAATTGATGACTCATAAAACACTGATCTATCTGGTTTTGATAATATCTGTCACTGTGTAAAGCAATTGATAGTTTGATTTGATGATTGATTGAATCATTGATTGTTGACAGATTTGATTGCTGATAAAGCTGAGTCATATGAGTCTATTGTCAATTTTGTGAAGCTTGTGGTTTTGACATTTGATTGATTGTTTGATCGCCTTTCACTTGTTGATAATAGAGATTATTTATTGCTGAGATTTTGCAATATTTGATTTTTTATGATGATTGATTTTTCTTTTTAGGATTTTTTGATGACTTTTTAAGATTTTTAGGGATTTTTCCAAAACTTTTAGAATTGCCCCTAAGTTGGTGAACCAATTAAAACTATGGATAAGTGTGATTCTTAAAGGGGATTGAGCTTCTAAAAATAAGCTTGGGTACTCAGTCTTAGATGCGGGGAGCACAAGCTTTAATCTTTTGGAGCTCATTGGTGGCAAAGCGGGATTTGAACACTTGGTGCTTGTTTACCAATTTTTCACCAAGGTACCTGCCCAATTGTGCATGTTTGTCAGATTTTCACTGAGAGATCGATGGTGTTTCTCTTTACTTTTCTCTATTTTTGAATTTTTTTGATGTTGCCAAGGTGTATGTTTTCCAGGTTTTCACCAAGGTAACCTTATATATATAGTATTTTATGGATTTTAGATATATTCCCTTGACTTTGGGACCTCAAGAATAGAACCTTTTGAGGTGCATTTTGTTGATGTGAGCAGGGAGTTGATCTCCTTCTTGATTTTCTAGTTGATATGCCCCACTGTTGCATGGTGTTATGATGACATAGGGTCCTAGCTAATTAGGTTAAAAATTTCCTAGTTTAACCCTTTCTACTTGGTTCTTTTGATTCTCCATGAGGACGAGATCACCTACCTCAAAGGTTCATGGTCTGACCTTCTTGTAATAGTTTCTTGTAAGGCAATTTTGATAGCCTTTTAAGTGATTTAGTGCATTCTATCTTCTCTCATCAAACAGTTCTAGTTCATTGAGTCTTGCTACCTTGTAGTCTTCATCTGAAATGATGTTCTTCAATGAGAGTATAGGGGAGGGGATTTAAATTTTGAGGGGTAGGACTACCTCTGATCCATATACTAGTGAGAGTGGAGTTTCTCCTATAGGGCTTCTCACACTGGTTTTGTATGCCCATAATGCGGGACTGAGCTGCAAATGCCAGTCTCACCCAAATTCATTAACCATTTTCTTTAAGATCTTCAGGATGGTTTTTTTAGTGTCTTATGCTTTCCCATTCCCTTGGGGATAATAGAATGAAGAGAAACCTTTCTTTATCTGAAAAATGTCATAGAGATCTTCAACATCATGATTTTGAAAAGGTGTGTCGTGATATGTGAGTATGGTTTGAGGGATTCCATATCGACAGATGATGTTGTTTAGTATGAACATAGAGATTTTCTTACCAGTGATGTATGTGAGAGGAATTGCTTCCACCCATTTGGTAAAGTACTATGTCACTCTAATGTTGTACTTGTGACCATTAGAAGATGTTGGTGTAATCTTACCCACTAAGTCAAATCCCCATTTAGAAAATGGCCATGGTGAAGTGATGGGGTTGACCTCTTGATCTAGTGCATGGATAATATCTCCATGAGTCTAAAATTGTTGGCACCTTTGCACATATTTATTATAATTTGTGTCTACTATGGGCCAGTAGTATCCCATTCTGATGATATTCTTTGCCAAACTATTGCCACCTACGTGGGACCCAAAAATTCCCTCATGTACCTCATACAAGGCTCTCTGGGATTCCATGGAAGTGAGACATCGTAAACATGTTCCATCTAGACTTCTTCTCTATAGAATTATAGCGAGAAGGGTGTACCTAGAGGCTTGGAAGATGAGGGACTTCTTTTGGTTTCTTGATAGGTCGGGTGGTAAGGTTCTATTTTGGAGTTGATTATATACATCATGGTACCATTGGGACTCAAGACCAACAAGGACACACACTGACTCTATTATTGGAGCTTATATGTCAGCATCATTAATTGTTCTACCAAAAATTGGAATCTAGTTTCGTTACCCGTCATGTCGATCAAGGATGCTATAGTAGCCATTGCATCCACTGTTTTGTTTTGAACCCTTGGAACTTGCTCAAATACAATGAAATGAAAAGAATCCCGCAACTTTTCCATCAACTCTCTATATGGGTTCAATTTCTCATCTTTTTTATGTAGTCATTGTTGACTTGATTGCTGACTAATTGGGAATCACCATAGAATCTTAGGTTCTTTATCCTCCATTTTATAGTTGTCTTCAATTTGATGACCAGAGCTTCATACTCAACTATTTTGTTTATGCATAGAAAGTTGAGTTGAAAAGACTTAGGAATTGCATCATTATGTGGAGTAATGAGTACTATCCCTACTTATGTGCCATGGTTTATATATGACCCATCAAAGAATAGTTTCTAGACCTCTATTTTCAATTGTACTGTGAGGATTGATTCATCTAAAAAGTCAGACACTATAGGTTGATGATCTTGTATTGGGGCCTCTTCTAGTTGATCTATAATTGCCTATCCTTTTATATCCTTTTGATCCATGTACTCTATGTCAAATTCACTTAAGACCCATTTGATGAGTTTTCATGTTAGTGTTGCTTTACTCAACAATTACTTCAATGGATCTATGTGTGCTATGAGTTTTTTTCTGATGACTCAGCATGTAATGTATTAAATTTTGGGAAGCAAAGACAACTACGAGACATGATTTTTCAATTGTTGAATACTTTATCTTATAGCCCACCATTGTTCTGCTAAGGTAGTAAATAGCTCTTTCCTTGCCCTAGTCATCGTGTTGTGCCAAAAGAACACCCAGTGATAACTTTGTTGCTAAGATATATAAGAGGAGTAGCCTACCTTGAATGGGTGGCACCAGTATATGGGACTTCAATAGATAATCCTTGAAGGTTTGAAACGCTTTCTTGCATTGTCTATCCATATAAAGATTGCATCTTTATGCAGTAGGTGTTGGAATGGGTGACACTTGTCTGTTAGTTGGGTGATGAATCGCCTGATAGATTGCAGTCTGCCTTATAGACCTTGTAGTTTCCTTAGATTAGTTAGTGGTGGCATGTCAAGGATGGCCTTAACCTTTTATGGGTTCACTTGGATTCCTCTATGTGATATAATGAATCTAAGGAGATTTCCTATAGTAACTCTAATTGCACAATTCTTTGGATTGAGTATGACCTTGTACTCCTGGATTCGATCGAATATCGGAACCAAAACTTGTAGGGGAGTTTACCTGAGCATTGATTTGGCTAGTATGTTATCAACATAGTCTTACATTTTTTATGAATTAGATCATGAAAGATCATTGTAATTTCCCTTTGATAAGTTGCACCTACATTTTTAGACCAAATGACATTACGTTCCAACAATAAGTCCCCCAAGCACATGTGAATGTTGTCTTGTACTGGTCCTTTGGTGCAATCTTGATTTGGTTATATCCAAAGAAATCGTCAATGAGTGATAACATTTGGTGCCTTGTTGTTAGGTTGACTATCATGTTGATGTTTGGTAGAGGAAAATCATCCTTGGGAAAATCCTTGTTCGAATCTCTGAAATCTGTGCATATACAAATTTGACCATTGTGTTTGGTTACTGGCACTAGATTAGATATCCAATTGACATATGGAATTGGTCTTATGAAGCCTGCATCTAGGATTTTCTTCAATTTTTATCTGACAAGTAAAGCAATGTGCGGATGCATCTTTCTCAATCTTTGTTTAACAGGTTTTGCATTTAGTAACAATGGTAGATGATGTAGAAATAGCTCTGGATCCAAACCTATCATGTCTACGTAAGACCATGCAAAGTTGATTTGTCTTTCCTTGAATAAACTAATGATTCATTCTCTTTCCTCTAGTGTAAGAGATTTAGCCAAATAGATATGTTTAGGGTCCTTTTCATCCCCTATATTGACTTCCTTTGTTTCTTTTTCTAGTAATGTTGAATTTTCTTTTATTAAGGGGAGGAGTTTTAGCTTTCCATCCTCTAGCACCTCAAAGAGGTTTTCACCAGAAGATATGTCCTTTATTTTTTCTCTTTTTTATGGTCAGAAAGTGCCTTTAGGTTTTCACTTACTGACTGTTCTTTTTTCTTTTGATTTTGATTTTGTGACTGGAAAGAAGAGCCTCCTCCCCAAAGTATGTCTATTTGTCCAAGTTAAATGAGAAGCCTTCATTGTGGTTTCCTGATGGTATGCCTTCTTGGAGTCCCATGAAGTCTGCAATGGCTTCATCATTCTCAAAAAGATCTATGTTAGGTTTTCATTGTTGGTCCCATTCTATCAGTTTGGGGTAGACTAGACAAAGGTCCGCGTGGGAGGATGACTCTGCTTGGGTGAACTGAACCACGATGATAGTTTCAAAAAACTAGGAATGTGATTTGGATGCACCACTTAAGGAATTGACATCAATATGTTTATCGATATAGGGTTAGTCTTCTATGGTCATTTGGTCAAACATTTCTTCAGGGTCTATGGTACTGACGGACCAAGGGGAATAGTTTGGGATGGGTGACTCAGAATTATGGAGGGATAACCACTTGTAATCATGGGAATCAGTCACACTAGAATTCTTATTAGATGTCTCAATTTCCACATCATCCTGGATAGTTTGATTAAGGTCCAATTGGGAATAAGAGGGTTCCACTTTCGATGATGATAACCGTTGGAGTATACTGTTGATCAGGGCATGTTCTGGATTTTTCCCCCAATTTAATTCTGCAATTTGTTCTTGGTCTATGGGTATATCTCGAATGGTTGTATTGGTTTTTTTTTTCCATAGCCTAACCCTCTTTTGTTTCTTTGGGTTGGTAGTAAAGATAGTTCCATTAATACTTGGTGTCTTGCCCCCAAACCAGTCTTACCATCGTATCCAAATTTTTGTAGCATAGTGAAACCAGCTCCATACTGTGAAAGAGTTATCTATGCCTGAGGTGTCTCTTGAGATTCTTTATACAACCAAGTGTTGATATCCTAATTGAAAGGGTTTTCTTTAGCTATGTCCCCTCATTTGACAAATGTGCTTGGTGGACATTTGAATAGCATTGGTTCCATAGTTTCATGTGTTTCCACCAGTTGGGGCATGCCATATGATCTGAGATTTTGAGGCATGTTGGTGATGGTAAAATCTTCCTCATAGCTATACTCACCACACCCTTTATCTTTTATTGATATATTCCTCACCTTTCTTTGTATGTCTTTGGGAATAGAAACAGAGGCAGAAGGAATGCTTGGTTCTTGATTTGAAGGCACTTGATTATTTGTACTGCTTCTTATGGTGTTGTAGTATTGGAATGGGTTGAGATCTCCTTCAATGATAATCTCTGCCCCTTGGTATGGGGACTTGATGTATTGGTGATTAGTTGAAGGGTTAGCTTGCATCTCATGTGTCCATGACCTTCCAAGTAACATGTTATATCCCAAATCAAGGTCTAGGATTTGAAATCGGGTGTTCTTTATGACTGGACCTATCCTGACTGGTAGAATGAGGATACCTTTTGATGATCTTTCCTCCTCATCATATGCCCTAATATTTATCCTCCTAGTGACATCGATGCTAGATTCTAAATATCCCAAGGTCTTTATCACTTTTAGAGTACATATGTTTAACCTAGCCGCACCATCAATGAGGAATATTTGAATTATGTGTTTATGAACTTGGATAAGCAGATGCAGGGGATCATTATGTAGAGGCTTGTGCGGTGGCACGTCATGGTCTATAAATATAGCGTGCTTGTTGGCAGTGATGTAATTTACCATGGTTTGGAAATTCTCTGGAGTTATGTCACATGGGACAACTTCATTTTAAAAGGCTTGATCCAGATCTTGCTTATGCTACATGGATATGCGCAAGAGGTCGAACATGGAGATATGGATAGGTGTGCACTTTAGCTGATCCACTAGACTAGTTTTTGGATTGGAAGTTGTTGTAGGATTAGTTGGTGTAGCTAAAGTGGAAGGAATTGCTTGCAACACAACTTTAGATCATGTTGTGACAATGCATTTGGCATTGGGATCTCTGATAGTAATCATAGCAACCTGACTATCTGAATGATTAAAGAAATTTATGGTGCTATTAGAGTTGGCATAGGTATAGTTCACTTGCTTAGACTGTCCACCAAATGTGGAGTCTTTCCCTTTGTTATGATCATGGAATGTATCATTGAAGATTGTGTGATCAGTTATACCCTTGGATTGGGTATTTTTGACATCAATATTCCCTTGGTCAATTAGATCTTGCATTGCATTTTTCAATCGGTAGCAGTTGGGTGTCTTGTGTCCTTTTACCTGATGATATTCACAAAAGTAGTTATCATTCCACCACTTGGGTTTCACAGCACCTTTTTTCATACTCTCTGATTTTGAGCATAGTGATATTATTGGTTTGAATCATCTTTTTCAATGTTGCCTCTATCGACTCTCCTAACGGTGTGTAGTCGCGTTTAGGAAACAAAAACCTTTGTGGGCATTGCGCATTGGGTTTGTTGTTGGACACAGTTACTGATTGAACAGTGGGTGTTTTAATTTGAATATTCTCCTGGTGAGTGTGCACCATGGGTTTCTGATTCATCGTGGGTGCTCCTTGTAGTGAAACCTTGGGTTGAGCATAGTTGACTTTTTTTACATTAATGACACCATCGTTGGTGACATTCTTGTTCTTATTCCACCACTTGGCCTTATATGTTGCTGTAGACACTTAAATTTGTCCATTCCAACTCAATATTAATTTTATTAATATTTGTCCTTAACATTATAGTTGTTTTAATTAATTAACTATATTGTTATATTCCTCTATTTATTGAATTTAATTTAATTTAATTAAATAAATTTATTTTCCCTCTTGTATTTAAATTCTATTTAAATACTATAATATATTAAATTTAATTTAATATATTATCCTTCCATCTCTTATTGTAAAATAAATTTGATTTATTTTATTCCTCCACTAACTAATATTCTTCTAAACTTTGATTAAATTAAAATTATTTTAATTTAATCTCTATTTACCTTATCTAAATTCACCTCTTACTAATTATTTCTCTAATCTTGATTAAAGGTGGTGTCGTCACTTAGTTTTGCACCCTTGCTAAAAGCTTCTTCAACAGCAACCTAGTGAAACATGGAATCAACCTCCAAGCTGTGGGACTTGAACTACGAGGTTGAATCTCCGGAGAAGGCTGGCTTCCTCTACTATCAGGATGCACCTAAAACTATCTCTTGCAAGGAA